>JARGCU010000061.1:0-102179 GCA_029227775.1 Morpho helenor
CTATGCTTAACATCATCTTTTTTGTGCTCATAATAATTTTCAACATAATAAGCAGCACTTACCAAATCTTCACCAAAAATTAATTTTGCATTTTCAGTTAAACCTTTATCTTCTTTCAAAATACACATGATAGTCATTTTACTCTCCTATTTTTTAAATTTTTTTATTCACCATTGAATTTTTCATTTAAAAAATATTCATATAAAAACCTATCTTAACATAAAAATAATATAAAAAAAAAGAAATATTTTAATAAGTTTTTCTTTATTTTTATTAAAGTCAAAAGAAGTGATTTGTGTTTGTTTGCGTGGCGCATAGGTGGTCTTCACCAAAGGCTACGCCTCCCAGCCCCGTCTTTGTTTTTGCTTAAAAATTAACCACTATTTTTAAAAAATAAAGTAACTTTTATGACATATCAAAAACAGGAGGCTAGGAGGCGATCTTATCGAATAATTGAATTTCTTCTATTTCAGATAGAAGGTCTTCACCAAAGAGCCGACACTTAGAGCTAATTAAAGTTTCCCTTAATTGACACCCCTCTGCACTCTGTCAGTCCCAACATATTTTCCTTTCTGATATACTAACCTCTATTTAACCTTTTAAATATTACTAAAATAAATATAGTATGCTTTAAAAGATAAGGTAGAGCTTTTTCATAGCCAATCCTTATTTCTTTTTGTATACTCAGTTTTCAAACTTAGTCAGTCGCTACGAGTTTTACGCTTACGCAGAGATTCCCCTTTTAGCGCTACACATACCTTGCGAAGAAAAAACACAGGACACACCACTCGGATGATCCACCTCCACAAACACAAGCCCTATACAATAGGTTATTAATAATACTATATGTGCAAAAAAGACGTAATAAGATGAGGAAATATTTTATAAGTATCAAAAAACTGTTGACTTTGGATAGATGATGGGTTACATTACATGTAAATCATGATCTTGTTAGTGTTGTTAACAATTTCGTGAGGCTTAAAAAATGCGTCAACATTTTTTTAGTCCCTAAAAGCCACCTTCGGGTGGTTTTTTTGTATATGAAATTAGCGTAATTCATAAAATAAAAAAGTCAAACTAAATTTGCTAATCTCTAATGTTTAAACTTATTGAAACAGATCTTTTTTTGTGCTATTATTAGCCCTAATAATAAATAAAGAGATTCTATTAACCATAAAAGAGGTATTTATGTCTAAAGTTAATCGTATTGTATATCGTATCAAAGTTGAAAGTCGTAAATCTGGTTGCGTTTCTGGTCGTCGTTATGAAATTTATGCGAATGATCCAGTCGGTGAAATTACCAAATCTGTAAATGATAAAACAGGTTGCAGCTTTGTTGTTGATTTTGTTGCTGAAACAATTACACCAAGTGGATATCCTACTTCAACTGGACGTTGCAGCCTTTATTGCGTTCGTTTTGATTTGAAACCTGGTGAAGAAATTCGTAAAGCTCTTGCGAAATTTGCTCTAAAAAATGATGAGTTTCATAATATTCTTGGTGAACAGGATAATATTACAAATTGGAAAGAAGAACTTAAAAAAATTAAATAAGAGGAATTGTATGGATTTAAAAAAACTTGTCATTGTTTTAGAAAATTGCGAGTATGGCACATTTTTACCAAAAGACATTGTTAGCTTTAACATTGAAGATAAAGTTAAGCGAAAAATGAAACGTTGTAAAAATGGAACTTATCGATTGGAGAAAAAAACTGAAAACGTTATTTCTCTTGTTGTGAAAAGAAATGCAAAATATGCCAATAAAATTAGAACTGATGTTACATGGGTAGATCTTGAATTTACCAATGGACATAGTGAAAAGTTTCAAGTCTATTGGACTCAAAAAGACGCAAGAGCATTAGATTCAAGTTCTCTTCAGTCGGTTTTATATGACGAAGAAACTATTACGTGGAAAAGTGGAACATATATTTAACAATTATATACAACAAAGCAAAAAGAGAGCCGCATGGCTCTCTTTTTTCAAGTATTAATTATTATTTTTAGCAGCGTCTCTTTCTTCTTTTGTCGCAAGTCTAACAAGTCCAAAATTCATTCTTACGGTCATCGGTTTTTCCTTTTTCCATTTTTGGACTGACACTTCATAGAATTTTCGAGCAGTGTTTCCATTATATCGAGCCATAACATAACCTTTTTCCCAGATTAATTTCTTCGATAAAAACAGGAAGAACAGCGATGGTTTTTAAAGGTTTCTTTGATTTTGACATACTTAAAATCATAGAATCTCTTTTCTCAACAGCAAAAACAATTTGTCCAACTTCAAGTTGTTTAATTTTCATTATTTTCTCCTCTTGTTTTGATGAACATATTGTATCATATAAACAAAAATAAATCACTTTTTCTTTTTTTTCAGTTTTTTTTAAAACACCGTCTCTTTAGGTTGTGGTAGTTCACTTAATGTTATATAATGTATAAATATAATACTAATGAAGGAAAATTTATTATGTCTGTTGATGTTAAAGGTTTAGTCTTTTCAAGAAATTCTTTAGATCATTTTGAAACCTTAGATAAAATTAAATTAGGAGTTGATAAGTTTTTTAATCACAAATTGAAACAATCTATTAAAAAAGAAAATCCAGATGATTACCAGCATCGTATGAACTCTTTGTTTAGCCTTAGTCGGGAAGAAAGTGATAAGTTTTCACATCCATTAATCGAATATAAAGGTGATGGATTATTTAATATAAAACTTTCTTTTCCAAGTTCATTTAGAAGCGATGGGGTAGAAACAAGGAAAATAAGTCTTTTTACAAATTTAAAAGAAGAAGATAATATTAGTTACGCTGGACATATCGGCATTGACACTCCAGAAAAAAATATTATGAAGGAATTTAAATCTGGAATTTGGATCTCTATGGAAATGTTTGGGAGCGCACCAGATATTATAGCTTCTATTTTAACAGAATTTGGTGATAATACGCCTTCTTATTTAATCAGAAACGATTGTGCTGATTCTTTTAATGATAGCTTAAAAAATGTCATAAAAATTGGTAATTGTGAAGAAAATATTTCTCCAGTATCTATCAGTGAAAAAGAATATATGACTATTAGATGTGACGAAATCAATAATGAAATTAAACGTCTTAAAAAACAATCTGATCTTTCTCAGGCTGTTAGACGTAAAATTTAACCAAATTTATTAAAAGAAAATAAAAGAGCCATCAGGCTCTTTTTTTTTAACAATTATAAATTGAAATAAATTTTAATACTCATTTTATCTTAAAATGTTGTTTTTTCTTTGTATTATTATATGTACTACTGTACATATATAAATTAATAAATTTGGAGTATAGTATAAATGCTATTATTTAAAAGAAACGGTTTCACTCTAATTGAAATATTATTAGTAATTGGAGTGATTATGATTATGTCTATTATTAAGATAAGGGATATCAACGAAGAAACGGAGGATATGCAAGCTAAAATGTTGGCAAGTCAGATACAAACAGTGGCAGAGGCGACGAATGCATTTTTAGTTTTAAAATATAACGAATTATCAACCCTTTCTTCCACTGGCGTTTCCTGTAACACAGGAACAAATACATGTAATATCACATTACAGAATCTTAATGATAACGCTTTACTCCCCCCTAATTTTGCCACTAATTCAATAATGGGGAGTCCTTATGAAATACAGTTAAAGCGAACTGGAACATCGCCAAATTATATGATGTCCGGCGTTGTGTTGACCAAAGGAAATAAAAATACAGAAAATAAAATGTCTCTTATTTTTTCAGGAAAAGTATTACGTGATATCGGACGTGATGGAGGGTTAAATAAAACAGACGGTAAAATTATCGGTACATCGAACGGCTGGAGCGCAGATAGCTCGCTGTTTCCTGTTTTATCTGGTAAGACGGGTTATGTAGGTTCTGCAGTTGGAACGCTCTCAGGGGCTTACTACGTCTATTTAAGGCGTGATGGGAGTCTTCCTATGACAGGTGATCTTAATATGGATGGACATAACATAAAAAATATCAATAATCTTACAGCAACGGGTGAAATTAATACCCAGGGAAATATTATTGCTGCCGGGAATGCTAATGTTACAGGAAACATAGTTTCAGGGCGAGAAGTATCGGCAAAGAATGGATATGGCGACACAATAACAATCGGGGGTGACGCAGGTGGTGATGATTATGAAATAAGGACTTCTAATCCAAATCGTCCCGTTTCTATTTATGGAGTAGGTGAAACAAGTTATACAACAGCATTAAAAGTTAACAGAAACGTTTCTATCGGACAACGTTTAGGGTTAATGGGATACAGCCCAAATGATTTACCTTCGGGATGGGGCGGTGGACTAAGAACACTTGATGTTTATGCCGCTGGTACCGTTGCTACTGGAAGTAATGGACAATTAACTTCATATATGAACGTTACTGGTTTTCATACAGAACAAAATGTTAATGCGGGGAAAGATATTACGGCTGGTGGAAATATTACAGGAAGTTATATAAAATCAAGTGGTAATATTGATAGTGATGCCTCTATGTCTGCTGGATTTATTCATTCAAGAGGTGATATTAATTCGAATGGAAGAATAAATTCAGGCGAATATCTCTATATGAATGGACAAGCCTATGCTGGTTCAGGATGTAGCCCAAATGGTTTACAGGGAAGAACACCAGAAGGTCAATTAGTATCTTGCGTTAATGGTATATGGAAAACCAGTGCTTCAAATGTAACGAGATATTACAATAGAGTTTCAGCATGGCGATGGCCACACGCTTACGCTTCATGTCCAGCAGGTAAGCAAATGGTTGGCGGTGGTGGAAACTGTAATTCTGATAAAGGAATCGGCTATTCTGTTTTAGTTGGTTCAAGACCCGCAAATGATAATACATGGGAAGTGTATTGCGATACAACTGAAAGTCAAAGTCAGACTGCTGAGGTTTGGGTGTTTTGCATATGAAAAAATATTAATGTATGCCTATAATCGTTATATTATTGTATATTTTTTAACTTCTATTGATATTATTTTTTATTGATCTATTTGTAACTAATTCAAATTCTTTTAGGGGATAATTATGCGTAAAATAAAAAACAAAGGCTTTACACTTGTTGAGATGTTAATTGTTCTAGCTATTATATTAGCTCTTTCGGTTGCGGCCTTTTTCATATATAAAAATGTTTCTCAAAAGTCTCAATTAAATAAAGAAGTTGAGCATCTTAGTCTTATAAAATCCTCTTTGGATTCTATTTCTAATTTCGGTAAAACTACATTAGATACTGAATTATTTAAATCTATAGAAATTACTGACAATTCAAAAGGTGATATTTTAGATACTTGGAAAAGCCCAATAATTATTTCTAAATCTGAAAATAGCTCTTTATTTTATGATATTAAATACTCTAATTTAAATAAATATAATTGTATTAATCTTGCTAATAATTTTAAAACAGTTTTTGGAAAGTTATCAGTAAATGATACTGTTATTTCTAATATTTCCGTTTCTGAACTTACAAAAGATTGTAATTCAGAAAGTAATACTTTAACCTTTTCAAATTACAAAAAAGTTGATGGTGATAGTTCTTCTTCAAATTCTGGTGGAAACACTGAAGATACTGGAAACAGTAAAGGCGAAGAAACAAAATCTGATGCTGGAACAACCTTAACACCAGAAGAATATGCGAAACAGCAACAAGATCTTCTTGATAATTCCCCTTGGGACTCTAAAATTATAACACAAATGCAATCAGGATATGATGATTCAGGTAACTATGTTGTTCAGTTAGATAATGCAGGCTCTACTATCAGTAGTTCTGATAGTGCGTATTCTGGAATTATTGCCAAATATATTGATAGTAATAAAGGAACAATATCTACAAGTGATTTTCAAAACTATGTTATGTCATTGGGAGACGGAGCATCTGATATTATTGATGGTAAAAGTTTAACCTTTACTGATTCGCCTGTTCCTAAAAGTTTGTGTTATTCAAAAGGATTTAGCTGTAATATTTCTCAAAGTTCAGATGGAAAATATACTACCAAAGTTACATTTTCAAAAGCCGCTAAATTTAGTTAATTTCTAATTAAAAAAGAGCCGGGAGGCTCTTTTTTTATTTTTAATAACGAAGTTTTAAAAAACTGATGTTTAATAATAACTTCAAGGCATTATTATTCATTTAATTAAATGATTTATAGCACTTTCGGTATTTTCAAAACAGTGGTTATTTACAGAAGAAGTTCCATCGCTATAAATAATTACTTTTTCACCTTTGAAATTAAAATCAGCAATAGGAACAATTTTTGATTTATTATAATCTTCTGACGTGCTGATCCTCGAAATTTCTGGATCATAATAATAAGGTTCTACGCCACCAGAGCAACGTTGTTCAATCTCAATATAAAACAACTCGCCATTAATGTTCATTTTTGCCAGAAAATCTTTTAATTCGCTTTCGTCACCAGATCTGACCCAATCACCGCTATTAACGATATCATAAGATACACAATAACCTAATTTTTCAAAATTTTCTTGAATTTCTTCAAATTGATCTTCTGCCATACAATCATCTTTAAATGATTTTTTAATGGTTTGTTTAATTGTATTAATATCAATCATTATTTTTTCCTTTTTTTAAATTTTCAAAAACAGAATTAAAAACATAATTTCTTTCTGGTTTAAACTTTTTCATTTTATCTTCAATTTTCAAGATAAAATGGCGAAAATGATCAACGCTAAGACCATATTTAATACAAATTTCAATATATTTCTGACTCATTTTATTAAAATCAGAGAATGTTTTGTTGTTTTTTTCAGCCTCTAAAAGTAAAAAGATTTCTTCTTTCGTTACTTTTTCAATAAATCCAGAAATAGCTTTATTTTCAATTTTTTCATATTCTTCTAATAGTTTTTGCTTTTTTGTTTTACCTGAACTTGAAAATTTACTTTCTTCGCTTTCTGATAAAATATATCCTGAATTACCATATGACAAAATCGAATTATAATCAGCAACTTTTCCATTAATTTCTGCATATTTGATAATAAAAGAATTACCTTTTTCATCTTCACATTGCAGTTCAATTTCTTTACTATTTGGATGAATTGCAGAAATTATTTTGATAATAGAATACTTCGCTTTAAGTACAGAAGGGGCATTTTTAATAATAAGATTAATGTCTGATTTATTGAATTTTAACATTATATTTATACCCTATTTAAAACATTCGCTTAATGGTAAAAATCCGATAAGCCCTTTATCTAAACTTTCTTCAGAGTTTGTGTCTAAAATAATTTCTGTATCTGTTTCCCTAAAAATACCAGAAATCATTCCACCATCAATATAAAGCAACAAAACAGGCTTATTGATATAAGATTTAGCTTTCAAAATTGAAAGAAAATTACTTTCTTGTGGCTTTTCTGTATAAGCAATAATTTCTGAATTTTGCTCGCGCAATGATAGATCCCAATTACCATCTACAACATATGCTACTGAAAATTCCCTTTTGTCATTTTTAATTAAAAGACTTTTTAAAGAAATAAACCATTCGTAGCCATTAATTCGATTTTTAATTTTTACTAAAATCGGATCTTTCAAAAGCAAAGAATTAATCGTGGTGTAATCAATATGATTCATTTCTTATTCCTTTTAATTTTTTATCAGGTTTATTGTATCAAAGTTTCATCGTTTCTTCAACGGCTTTATCACATAACCTGTTGGTTTCTTCATTATATTTCTTATCAACCCAAATTTTCATATTTTCTGAAAAACCATTTTCTTTTAACAATTTAGTAAAACATTTTAAAAATGTAAAATATTCATCATCACAAAATCCAAATACAACATTGAGGTCTTTAAGTAATTCACCATTAATTTTTTCAGAAGATAAAATGATTTTTTTATATTTATTAATTCCTTCTAAATATTCTTTTGATGATGTTGAAATTATAGCTAAATTTTTACCAAATCCAAAAGAATAATTATCCTTAAAGTCTGAAGTAATATTACTACCCATTTTGTGTTTCACTTCACCGCCAAAATGAACGCAACCATTTTCATCAGTATAGAATACTTTACTATGAATCTTTTTGACAATTTCATTTTTTAAGAAACCGAAAAACAGATATGAATTTTCATTCTCATTCAAAGATGGAATTTGAAGAATACAAACTTGAAGGACAATGAGATTTTCATCAATCATTGTATAAGATTTTAATTTTTTATTTGTCAGTAATGAATTTAAGCTTGGTGAATAAACAAACTGTAAATCTTTTTTCATTCCTGATAAAGAGTTTTCGTCAAAAACCTTATTGTCATAACTTACTTGACTTAAAGGTTTAATTTCCTGAATTTTTTCACCATCAGTTTTGATGGACAAATCAAAACAACCCTCATTTTTAAAAATTTCTGTTGTAGTGAAATGACCCATTAAAATATGACAATCCGAAGACATAATTGAAGGATCAATAAAAAATAATTCGATTTGTTTAAACATATCAGCCTCGATGTCGTATATTTGTCTAATTAAATCTATTATATCATAACTTGTTGTCTATTAAAAGAATTTAAAGCACCTCTCGGTGCTTTTTTCAGTGCTTTTTTCAAAGAGTTATGAAAAGCTCTTTTCCACTTATTTTAAGATATTTAGCATTCAAATGCTCTTTTGTCATTTTCGTTTTTTCTATAAGTCGTTTTACATAAATTTCTAATTCTTCAGATAACGTATTATTTTTAATAATCGTATTTTTTGCTTTATCAATTATTACAACGTTGTAATTAGTTGAAAAATGCCCTGCTGAACTAAGAATAAATTCATACTTCTCATTTTCAAAAAAATAAACACTTTTAAAATTTTTATTTTCCGTAAATTCAAATGGAGTATTTTTAAAAGAATTAGTTTTTGTTATTTTATCAACTTCTTCTAAACTCATAGCCATTTCATTTTTAACTTCTTCGATTGCCGTTAAAGAAGTGTAAGATACAATTTCAGCATTGTTATCTTCTACTTTTAAAAAGATATATTTTTCTTTATTCAATTCTGTATATTGTTTTATAGAAATTGCTGATTTTGTATTTAAAAGATCAAGGCTTTTAATTAATTCATTTGTATTTTGGGAATAATTATAGCTTTTAAGATAAAAGTATTTACCAAGATAAATCAATTCCTCATTACTTTTTTTCAAAGAATATGAAGCACCAATAATCATATCTTTTTCTTTTAACTTATTATTAATTAAAGCTAACTTATCAACGTTTGTTTTGTATGCCAAACTATTTACAGGCAAAAGAATAAGCTCGCCTTTATTCCATGAATATACGCATTTACTCTTATATTCCAGATCTATTAAATTTCCATGATCAAATAAAAAGATAAGGTTTGACATTGAAATTTCAAATTCAAATCCACGAGGATCATAAATTCTGACCTTTTCGGTGGCGTCACCGAAATGGTATGGATTTCTTTTGATGCTTGTCAGAATACGAAACCCTGAAATCTCATTGTTTTCTAAATCCATTGTCGGAATTGTTTTATCAATCCAGCCAAGAAAACTTGTTTCTTTTCTAATTTTATTTTTTTCATCAAAATAAATAACATAAGACAACAAGCCATCAGCCGAATTTGGGCGTTTTTTAAATCCAATACGTAATTTTTTAGGGATAAAAAGCACTCTTTCTTTGTTTTTATTCGTAGACATGTTTTTTCCTTTTGATTATTTAATCTAAAATTTAATATTGATATTATAACACAATAGCTTTAAAAATTAAACAAAAAACAATCAGCTATTTTTATTTTTTGATCATAAGCTCATACCATTTTGTTGACATCAACGAAATGGTCTATATTTTTTTAACATAAAAAAGCACCACTGCGGGTGCTTTTAAGTATGCCAAAATTATCAATCTGAAATTTGTTTTACTCTTTCGTGAACTTGCTCCATTACTTCCTGGATAGCTAAAAACAGTTTGGCATCTTTTGCTTTCATTCCGGACAGGTTAAACTCCCATGTATCCCCTGTTTTTTCTGCTGTATAGAGTGTATGCCCATCAACTTTACCTTCAATAGTAATACGAGGCATAGTAAATGCAACGCTCGACGAAACCACTACCGAAACTAATTTTTGATCAAACATTTTTTTATCCTTTTGTTAAGTTGTTGAAGATATTATATCAATTTTATTTTGTTTTGTACAGCATATTTTTTTAATCACTGTATATCAATTTTTTAATTTCTATATCGTTAATATTAGTTGATCCGTGGCATGGATGTTCAGAACTTGAATTATACCATTCAGAATCGCGGCGTAATACCTCCCTTGCTTGAATTTCACTTGTAGCAATGAAAATCATACCTTTCTTTTCATTTAAAGTATATGATACATTTCCACAATATTCACCTCCAGATGTATCTTTAACTTCACAACGCAAAATCATGCCTGTTTTTTTGTTCTTTAAAACATATAACATATGTTCTCCTTTAATTTTATTGTTAAATTAATTCTACTATTTTTGGGTATTTGGGTTGAAAAATCTTTTTCCCTTTTTTGATAAATTTTATATCGTATGCATCATCAAATTCAAAAAACCAAACCAGAGAATTTAACAGATTCGTCTTTTTTAACAGCTTTTTCACATTCTGACAGAAAAATTTCATTAAACTTTTCAACGCTTTCACATTCTACAAGTTTAAATTTTATCTCAAAATTATCCTCTGTATCTGGAAGATATAATTTTTGAAGGACAAAAAATTTAACACCTTCGCTTATTTTTGTAACAGAAACATCCTCGATGTCTAAAATTTTAGATCTTTAATTTGTAATTAAAACTTCCTTCAAATTTTTCTAAAACATCTCGAAGTTCTATTTCAATGCCTGAAACTGTTATAACACCTGAAAGATCGATTTCTTTGTTATCACCCATCAATTCAAAAAGTTTTTCATATAATGACAAAGTAAAATCTTCTGATGTTTCTTTCAACAAGATAATATGAGGATCGTAATAATGAAAAAATCTATCACCAACATCGCAGCGTTTATCTTCTTTAATAAAATAAGATTTAAACATTTAGTTATCCTTTATTGAAATTTTTAATTTTGAGATAAACTTCGTCAAATTCAATTTCTTTATTTATCAAGTGTGAAAAGAATTCAACTTTATTTTCACCACCATAACTTAATGTTACATGTGGTTTAAAATCCATATCGTATTCCATTCCAATTGAATTAAGGTAATTATTGGCTGAAATTATTTCTTGTGAATTAACGAGTGCAACAGTTACTCCTGCTTTATCAAAAAAAACAATTTCTGAAATTGTTGCTTTTGAAGGGAAAAAATCAGATAACGTCTTTAAACATAATTTTTCTGTTTCTTTCACGTCTGAAAAAGAGAGAGTTAAATGCCCATTATTCAATTCAGGAAAGTTTGATTTAACTTTAACAGCAGTATACATTTTTAACATGTTTTTTAACTCAATTTGGGATATTTAGCTTATTTTAACGCAAAAAGGCTGCTCCCGCAACCTTTTTTTAATCAATATATTTTTTATCAATATTCGTCTTCGTAGCTATCAATAGCCTCAATTACCAGTTCTTCTGATGTTCGCCATTCGCGTTCTATATCAGACGATTTATCTAATGGCTCAAACATCCATTTCAAAACACCAAATTCAGGTAATGTTACGTGTTGAACCATATATCCTCGATATTCAAAACGTATTGATACGTCATTATCTGGATTTTCAACGACATTAATTTTTTCATGTGCCATAAATTTAACCTTATTAAATAAATCCACGCTTAATGAAGAAATAAATTCGTTCATTCAAATCTTCATGAATTTTAAAACCTTCATTTTGGTCAAGGTTCATTTTGTAGCAACCACTAGACCAACTTGAGGCTGGATATGAAGGAACCAAACCTTTTTCAAGACGCTTGGCAGCAGCCTCCATACCAGAAGAATCAGGCCCGTTAAATCGATCTTCCTCATCTTCATATTCTGGATCGTAATCAGCTTTAATTTTTGCATACTTAGCAATAAAAGCATGAATTTCAAGAGCTAACTTTAAGGCTTCGTTTTTCATTTTATTTCCAAATAATTAATTTTTATAAATTTATGCCACACTCAGTGGCATATTTTTTTATTCTTGTTCAATGGCAAGTTTAAGGCAATTTTGCTCGCCAAATTCATCTTCACCCAAATCAATGCAAATCAAAACAGGTGAATCACCATATTCTTCTTTGGAATCGTGGTATAATTCTTCAACCTCTTCTAAAATTGATTCGTCTACTTCGAAATGCTTCAAAAGCTCAACATATACTGCTCCACTTACAACATCTTCGATTTTACATTTAATCAACAGAGATTGAACAATAGATTTCATTTTATTTCCCCTTTCTTAGATTATGGATTTATTATACCACAACTTGTTTAAAAGGCCAACTTCCATTGGCCTTTTATTTTTAATTATTCTTCTTCTTCTTCTTCTTCGCCATTTTCAACAATTTCTTCCCAAATTCCTTCCATAACATCATAAAGATCATTGCGCATAGCTTCATCAATAAAGGAACGAGCATGAATAGAAAGATCATTTGGTGGCATTTCATATTCAACATAAGTCGTATGATCAAAATCAGAGTCTTGAATCATTTCAAACAGGATATTTGCTTGCTCTGGCATACGAGAAGAGATCAGTTCTGGAATGAGGTCACCAGCAAAACTTTTATAATCGTAATTTTTACCGTTTTCATCAAATTCATCCTGCAATTTTTCGGTTAACACAGAGGTGCATTCATCTAACATCGTCTGATAACGATTTTTTTTGAATACTGAAAAATCAAATGTTTGTTCATTTGAGGAACGAATAGCATCACGAAGTGCTGGATTGTTTTTAGAAATTTCTTCAATCATTTCACGCAGTTCATTAGTGATAATTTTCATTTATTTTCTCTCTTTTAGTTAATTTAATAAAGCTATTATACTCAAAAACACACTTTTAGGCAAGATTTATTTAGGCAAAAGTTCGACTACTTCATAATCTTTTAAGTTCACTTCTTTTTTTTCTGGATTAAAATAACTTGAATCAAGCCAACCAGCACTTTTACTATTTAAGACATGTTGAACTTCCTTTTCGCTATTTAAAACATAAGGCTGCTCTGAATCCTCACAAAGAGCATAAACATCGCCATTTGTATGAATATCGAAACCTAAAATTTTTCCAGAAACTTTATGACGAAATGCGAACATTTTTCCTCTCATATTTGTTGTTTAAATTAATGAATTAATTATACACAAACATACATTAATTTGCAATAAAAAACCACCCTTTGCAGAGTGGTTTTCATTATTAATACAGCCCTTAATACAGTCCTTCAAATCCTTCCAACTCTATGTATTCTGGAAGGTCTTCAAATTTCAACTCCCCATTAAGAAGGTTTACAAGATTTTTATCTGGATCTTCACCATAACTTTTTTCAAAATAACCATAAGTTTCATCAAATCCTACAATCTTACTTAAAACATCAGGAATATCTTTATACAGTTCTTCAAAAATTTCACCAGCATTTGTTAATGGGTAAAAAATAATTGTCAGATCATTTTCTTCCATTAACAAATTATAAGTTTCTTCATTTGTTCCACGAACAATAGTTTTTAGAATTGAAATGCGAATTTTGTTCATTTGTTTTTCCTCTAATTGTTCAGCAATTTAAGCAATGATTCTGATTTTTCAATATTTTTTTCAATATTTTCTTTTAAGTGTAAGAAGGCTTCATTCACTGTCTCTCCTGTACTTGAAAATTCATCTTTATCAGTCGAAACAAGAAAAACAATTTTTCCATTTTCATATTCAATTTCAGATCCATAGATATTTTTTTTATAATTTTCAAGTTCAATAAAAAAAAGAGGCTCACCTTTCTTGGCGACTTTTGACAATGTAATTTCCCATTCTGAACTCAATTCTGATTTAAGTAATTGAGCACGATTAAGGCCATTTTCTTCATTGTAAAATTTATTTTTAATTCCTTCTTTCATTTTTTTTCCTATTTTAAATTAGTGAAAAAGTCATTACTATCAAAAAAATAATCGCTGCTGGAAAAAAAGAATTACCTTTTAACATTTTCATAATTATACCTTATTGTTTAAGCGTAATCGTAGGCTACAAGTTCGCCCTTGCGATTATACCCTACCTGCCCACAATCAATCCATGAAACCCAATCAGGAGATTTATTTTCTTTAAATGAAGCGTGCTCTACGTATTCCATGATAACACAGCAGAAATCACCTAACATAATACGACGAGATTTTGGCACTGGAAAACCAAAATCAATCTTTTTAGTTTCACAGAAGTTGTCGCTACCACCTTCAAAATTTCGTGGAACTTTAATTACATATTTTCCGCTTTTTGATTTAAAAACAATACGGTTACGTCCTCTTCCGACATATTCGTATTTTTCGTTTAATTTTTTTAATAATTCAAGAGAAATATTATTTAATACTTCATCTTTGAAATCAACAAGATTTGGTGTCATTTTCATTTAGTCATAAATCTCTTTTGGTTACGTTTACAATACCTTCATTATAGCATAAATAAATTTAAATTACCTATTTTTTATTAAAAAAAAGATGGGCTTTCACCAAGCTACCATCTTTTCTATTTTATGTATAATTTTATTTTAAAATTATTGAATACTTGTTTTCAGAATCATAATTACAATAATTTTTTATATCACTTTCTTTTGTTAAATTTTTATCATTCAATGTGATTGAAGCATTTTTTATGTTACTAAAAATATCTTTTGAAAGATTTACACAATAATAATACGAGAACCAGCCATTGTCTTTTATTGTATATTCGAAAGATATTTTATTGTCTTTTGAGTTAATATTTATTTTTTTAAAATCATAAGAATTAACAAATGTTTCAATTCCATCTATTTTTTTATTTCTATATTTTGGAATGATATTTGTTAGTATTTCATAACTTTCTGGAATATTATTATCATGATATGCTTTATAAGTATTTAATTTGGTATTAATATCTGATAATATTTTAGCGTCCAACGTGGCACTATCAGAAGTCTTTGAATTGTCATATATTCCATATACAAGTAGAGCAGAAACAAAAAACAACATTGCTGAAAATAATAATAGAAACTGCTTTTTTATTACTTTTATCTTATAAAGAGCAAAATAAACAAATAAGAACATTAAAAAATTAAAAATCAAACCAGATATCATTGGAATTGCACTTTCATTTAACATTATATTCACCTCAAAATTTATTTTTATTAAATAATTTAATTGACGATTATAATTAAATCAAATTTTATTTTTTACATAAAAAAAAGGGGAAGACCATTCTTCCCCTTTTTCTTTTACTACAGTCTAATTACAAAGGCGTTGGATTCGAACCACTAATGAGCCATATTCGCTCAACACTCCCATAGGTCATGCCCTCTTAACTTACAACCTTTGCACTTTAGGGGAAAGTTTCTTTCGAAACAGCTATGGGCTTTTCCCCCTATGAAGTCTATATATTAATGTATCTGATTATAAAAGTCAACTTTTTTTAACTGATATAAGCCGCAATCATGGGATTTTTTCGCATTTCTTCAAACCCATTACTTTCATTTGGTAAGATCGCATGATCACAATGAATATCAAGAAAAATAATGTCTCCCTTTTGGGGAATAATTTTATGATACACACCATCAAGCGATTGAGAAATCAAAGCATGTCCTAATGGATTATCAACGATAAGATTGATTTGTCCTCTAATTTCACTAAAAGTATTGTCATTATGAATATGAGCAAAATAAGAAGAGAATGCGCCATCTTGTGACTCTCTTCCTTCCATTAATGGAAATCTTGAATTAAAAATACGATAAAAATTAGTAAAATCTTCTTTTGAGATTACTTTATTACCGTACTTGTTGATCCCTCCAAATAAAACAAAACCATCTTCCTTGACTGCTTCTTCGAGGTTCACTGGAAATTTTTCATTTAAGAGATGATCTTTTTCATCCAGTTCGGAAGGCCAACCACCATCATGAAATTCAAAATCAATACTTTCAAGAAATGATACTTCATCATCATTTAGTTTTCCGATAACGGCAATCGAAACATTATCATTTAATCCACATACTTTATGCAAAGAGTATGGATGATCAAAATCAATGTTATTTTCAATAGACATTTTGTACCTCAATTAGCATGACGAAGATAAAAACATTTAATATAAGTATTTTATCACAAACACACGTTATTGCCAACATTTATTAAAAAAAGACACCTTTTCACAAGATGCCTTTTTAAATTTATTTTAGCTATCAATCACTTTTTTACCGTTCGAGATAAGGTAAAATTAAGTCTTGTTTAATTTCAACTAAAGAATTTCTTGTATGATTAATAATAATTCCTTCACGATCATCATTTGCACCGTCTGAATATTCATGATCAAGAAGAATTAATTCTGTCGGAATATCATGAATACCTTTAAAGTTTTTTGCCAGATCGTCGATAAAGAATACCGCATTTTTTTCTCGCGCATAATCTTCTTTTGGATTATGAGTTTTACTTCCTTGAACCGCGATAACTTTATCAATATTAAAACCAACCTCAATCAAATTATTCATACGTACATTTTCAAAAACAGGTTGCATACTGGTAAAAACAATAAATGAAAAATGATCACTTAATGAATTCACAAATTCAAGAGCACCTTCCATCGGTTTCATTTTAGACCACATGTTTTCACCAGTGCATTTCATTTTAAAAAGAGCCATTTCTACCATATTTAAATCTGAAAAATCATAAACATTGGTTGCTTTGAATGCTTTTGGATCTTTAATTTTTGGCTTACGCCCAAAATTTTCTTCATAAATATCAGCTACACGCTGGTTGAAGTTCAAAATACATTGATCACAATCAATCAGAATAATTTCTTTAGACATTTTTTTTCCTTTACAGTGAAATAATCATTGTTTCGATAAATTAATTATATCATTTTTAGAATAATCTTTCAATAAAAAAGCCTGTCGTAACAGGCTTTTTCTTTATTTATTTGTTTGTTTATTCTTCAATTTTCGGCATAACAGCGTAATGAGTTGGCTCATTAATCAATGAATCACCGTCCCAAATAGAGTAGTAAATACCGTCTTCGCCTTTTTCAAACATGCCACTTACAATATATCCGCTTTCAAATTTAAGCAGAACGGCCTCACCTAGTGGAACATTTTTATAACCTTTTTCAAGAGTGATAAAGTCATGTTCAGGTGGAACAGGAGAAAAATACTTTGGCTTATTGTTTGTATTCAGAGTACGTCCATCTTCAAACTTATAGGAAACTTCGCCGTTTTCATTAACATTAAACTTACCAACTTCAACGCAAGGAAGTTCTTCTGAATCAGCAAAATGAAGAAGAACATATCCTTCTACTTTAGTATTTGCCTGAATTTTCACAAAGTTTTTGTTAATTTTTGCACATACGAACGCTTTAAAGCGTGGATCTACTGCTTTCGCACGTTCATCGGCCTCTTCAAAAGTAGTGAATACTTCACGAGCAACCAGCTTAATTTCACCTTCGTGTTCGAACATTACAAAAAACATATTTTTTCCTTTTGATTGTTTAATCATTTCTTCATTTGATGAGAACATTCTACACAAACACACTTGCTTAGTCAATACATTTTTACCTTTATTCTTTCTTCTTGAAAGAAAATTCAGTTTTAATGCTTACTTTGCCAAAATTCTTAACAATTAAACGAACAAATTGAATGATGCTAATTTTTTCTTCTGTTTCAGAACCGTCTTCTTTTTTCACGCCAGTTAAGTTTATGTTAAAAATTTTATTATCCATTTTCATTGTTAAAAAATTATATCCAGCAATAAGAACACCTGAAATAATAAGACAAATAATAATATTCATTAATCTAACTCCTTTTGAATTGACAACCATCTTTTAGCTATTTTTAAACAAGTTTTACAGGTTATTTCAGATATATAACTGCCTTGTTCATCGCAACTTAATCTTTCGAGATCTACATATCTTAATCCATCGTTTCCACCTTTTGTTGTACATAAAAAAGATCCAGCGTTACGTTTAAAATTTCCTTCTTTTATATCTTCTTTGAGTAAAATATGAACTACACTTTTCTTATTAACACCATTTCCCCATCCTTTTTCACTTAATCCAGACAATACTGATTTAAATCCACTAGTCCATTGTACAGGAATATTCAAAGAATTATTAGTTTTTTCAGCGTCTTTTCTTATTTTTTTTTCTATTTTTTTTCTTTCTTCTTCCTTTTCTTTTTTAAGTTCTTCTTTTCTTTTATTCTCTTCAATATTTTCTTTTTCTATTTCTTCCAGCGTTTTTCCTGTTAAAAAATAACTTCCAGGTTTAATTATAACTTTTGTTCCTGTAGCTGGAATTTCACCTTCAACAATTACAAGTGTATCAAAACATGTTTTAACTAAATTTTCAGATACAACCTCACCTTCGACACTTTCACCTCTATTTTTAGAGGAAAACCAAAAAGGACTTGGAAATGTAGGCCATTCTAATTTAAACATGATTAACACCTCTTTTAATTTCGTTATTATCAACCTATTTTTAAATAATTAGTTGCTAATTTTTAAAATCCTTTTTTTGGTATCTTCTTCTGAATGATGTCCGAAAATATGAGTTTCCCTCACTGCACTCAAAAAATCTTCGGAAAAATCTTGTTTGCTAAATTTTAGCTTTTTATAAAAAGTATTTACAATTAAGAAATTTTGAATATATTCTTTTTCTTCATTAACACCATTTGCGTCATAAACGATTCCTTCATGAACAATAAAAATATGATCAATTAAAATAATTTCATTTATAATTTTTTTTCTCAAACTCTCTTTATTGTTTTTGTCTATCATTTTATTTATTTGCTCAACGTCCCATTCTTCTTCGGCATAAATAAACATGCCAAATTCAATATTTTCTTCATTTTCTAAAAATAATGGGGCTAAATAATTTGCCAAATTTGAACAACCACCATTGATAAAGTAGTCTCTATCTACTGGTGATTTGTTAATAGAATTAACGATTTTTTTAATGTTTGAGAGAAATTTTTTCATTTTAAATACCAGCTTTAAAACGTTTTTCAGAAATCAATTATATCAGTTTTAAAATAAAAATTCAATAATCTCTTAAATGAATAAAGCCTGTTATGCAGGCTTTTTTTAATGTATTTTTAACGTGAGGACAGATTGTTTTCTTCTACATTGTAGATAAAACGATTATCCAGAACACTTTTTGCTAACAAAATATCTTCGTTTGAATGTGGTGGGTTCTTTTTCAATCTTTCCTCCCAGCACTCTATATAAACTTGGTGTAGATAAAAGGATTCGCTGATTATTTTCTTATATTTTTCAATTTCTTCTTTACTTAAATCAACCTCAAGATCATATGAAATATTGTTTACTTTTTTAATTTTGTATTTTAGGTCTTTAGGATGATGATAATTAACATTAACTTTATCACCAACATTAAATTTTTTATTAACATTTGATAAAGCTTTTTCCATTAATTCTTTCATGCTCATTTTAAACCCTTAAAATTTAATTTATATTTCAAAACATTGGCCTGTATAATTCCTTAATTTTACACTTCTTCCTGATTAGTGTCAAGCCATGCAATAACACCTTTTTCTAAGGCTTCTTCAAACGCAAAAACATCTGATGGCATCAGATCGCCACTTTTTATTTCCGGATATTGTTCAGCAATAACACGCCAGAAGGCATGTTCAGCTTCATTTAACGCATTCTCTAATCTTTTTTTGTTGCTTGATAAAAGAGTTTTCATTTTTCTCTCCATTCATCATAATAATCTATTGTATCATTATATCCAAGTTCTTTCAAGGTATTCTTTCATTGCTCACTTAACGATTTTTCAATACTTTCCTTCAAGAGATCTATCATTATTTGAGCTTTTTCTAACGATATAGAAATCCTGGCTTGAACGCCATTTTCTTGTATTTGAACAAGAACTTGATTTTCTTTCATTGCGTTAGTTGATACCGCAAAATGATCGCCTGAACAATCTTCATCTACATAATAATGCCTCAAAATTTCTCCTTTATTTTTTCAGGTAGCATTCTTTCAATTAACTCCATTGTTGAATGCTGATGTTTTGTTCCATTAGACGAAATAATTAATGCATCACAAAGAATAGATATTTTTTCTTGATTATCTAAAGATTTAAAATAAACGTTTGACAATAAATCTATTATCATTTTTTCTTTTTTCGGAATTTTAATATCTTGCATTTCCATTCATGAATCCTCTATTTTAAAATATTACTATATTTGTTTAATTAAATTTATAGCAAAAGTTACTGTCAACCTCTACTTCAACATAAACTATATTTTCTTTCGAAAACTTATACTTTATTTCATTAAATTTATAAATAGAGTTAAGAGGTATTTTTTTCCAATTATTACAATGTTTTGAAACAGATACATTTTTATAAATATATCCCGTTTCTAAATCCTTTAAATCAAGTTGAAAATGTTTTGGTCTTTTAATACCTACAATTTCATATTCTTTTGTCGTGTTGCTAACAACCTCATAGCTCCCTTTTTTAAATGTCGAATATACAAAAACTGAAAATATAATTATCGCTAATAAGCCCATTAAAATAATTACTGTATCTTCTTCTTCAAATTTTTCCATTAAATAACTTTCTCTTTTCTTAATATTTCAATTATATCACTTATTTCTCTTACCGAATTACTTATAAAATGGCTAAAATCACGAGATTTTTTTAATTCAGGAGTCATTACTGCAGTAGCTGGAATAATTGGCTGCATTTGTTCTAATTGTTTTATCGCAGTCAAAAGAATACTTCTAATTACAACTCTTTCTCTAGCCGTAAATTCAATTTTTTCATTTAAATTTAACATTTTAGAAAATTTTTCTGATATATCGGCATAAACAAAAATATCATCTACTGATTTTTTGACACTCTCCGAAATAATTTCAATCATACTATTTTTTGAAAGAAAAAATAATTTTAAATCGTTATCTGTTTCTTTTCTCTTTTTATAATTTTCTATTGAAAATTTAATAATTTTGTATTGTTTTTCATTTATCATTTTATCACCTTTTTATTTTAAACAAACCAACATTTCTTTTATAATATCTTGATATTTAACCATATAAGATATATCCATTTTAGAAGGTGGCATAATATTGAAAATAACCCATTCAGAATTAACACCTTCAATTAAATCTTTTTCAGCCTTAAATATTAGTTTATTATTTAAAAAGGCTTCTACAACTTCTTTTGTATTATTATTATTGACTTCATTTCTTTTTATAACTTTAGAAGAAATATTTTTTTTATCGTTTAATTTTCTTTGTATTTGATTAAAAGTAATATCCTCAGCGTTAGAAATAGCTATTATCATAGCGTTAACAACACATTTAGCATTACCAATTTCTTTTGGCAAATTATTGCTGAAACCTACTATCCATCCTGTTTCTGGATAATAAGAAAGCTTTAAATAATCAACATTGTCCACTACTGCTAAAATATGTTTGTAATTTAACCCATCTTGTTTTCTTATTTGAATTTTACCAACGGCCTCAACATTAATTTTATCTAATACCTCTTTAAATGAATAAATGTGTGATTTTGCCGCATGGAAATCAGAAGGAATGAACGCCATCATAGAAACGAACTGGTGTCCTTTGTATGATCCTATTGATATATTCTCATTTTTTATTTCATTCATAGAATATCCTTTTGCTTAATATAAGCCTTAAAAGCGTTTAAAAGAATTTGATTTAATTCTCTAGCCTTTTCATCAATTTCATCCGATTCTCTTTTCTCTGATATTACTCCAGAAATAGAAATTCCAAATCCAAAACGTTCATTCTCACCAGCAAGATTGGTAAAAGGATGCAATAATTTTAAAAAATAAATCATTTTTGTCATTTCTGAATTAGGAGCTGAATATGCTCTAACAATAGACGTACTTGGATATTCATTTACCCATTTTTCTAATAGTTCTTCTTCAGTTTTTTCATCGTCTTCTGCGGCCTCTTTTAAACCTTCAAATCCAGCAGCTAACATTTCCTCAGCCCATTTCATTAATTTATTAACTTCTTCACTTTCACTTTCTTTAAAACTTTAAAAAATACAGGAATTCCATTTGGATAATTCGTCTTTGAAAAATCAAAAAAATCAGGGCGAATAAACACCTGAATTTTGTTGTTTGAATGTTCTTTTTTTAGCCACATATTGAACCTCTCATTTAAGTTTACTCTTCTTCTTCGTCTTTCTCGTTAAGCCAATCGTACAAAGAGTTAGATTTTGACGAACCGCCACCGCCACCGCCAAAAATACCAAGATCAATTTCTTGAAAAACTGGATTTAATTTAAATAACATTTTATTTCTCCTGATTCGTTATCATATCATTTTTTTTAATATTGTTCAATTAAAAAAAATTAAAGCTCATATCTTGCAGAATATGAGCTTGAATAAATTTAAAATAAAATTAAAGTATTATTAATATCAAGTTTTACGGCTGATTTCCAATCTTTAATGTTTCCACGAATACCTTTTGCTGGTTTTTTATGACTTTCTGGTTTTAAAATATCACCCTCTTTATTTACAAACATAACTATCGATTTATTTCCAGCGCTTTCATACCATACTTTTAAATATTTGGTAGTCATCTGCACGCTATAATGTTTATTAAACGCATTTTTGTAATCTTCTAAATTAAGACCTGAACCAACAATAACTTTCGTTAAATGTCGATCAACGTTTACATTCATTTCTTCGATCATTTTCATAACTAAATTTAAAACATCCATAAATTTTCCTTATTTAAATTTCTGAAAGAGAAAGAAAACTTGCTAAATCTGCTTCTTTTTTATTAAAGACTACTTGGCGTTTACCTTCAATAAAATTATTTGTTTCATATACGGCGATATAAAAACCAGCACGACTCATTTTTTTTTATTTGATAAGTGTCGAACCAATCTTTTATAAATTCGATTGTTTGAAAGGCAAAGAAAAAGTCTTTTCCAAAATTTTTAGGTAGCCCATCATTTTCAGGGGTTGGATTTTTTTCAGAAGATACACATGGAGCACTATAATTGAAGATTGAATGCTCTCTCATGAATTGTTTAATTTCCTCTGTTTTTTCACGAACAGAAGAACGTGCATCATATGGGCCAATTCCACTTTGCTTATTATGAATAAATGTAAAATTAGATTCAATGCGATAAACTTTCATTTCGTTGGTTTCCCATGTCCCGTTATGAAATCATTATACCACAAGAGAAAACAAATTCAAAGAAAAATTATATTCTGATAATCCAGGCTACAAGTGGCTACAAGTGTTAAATTTGTAATTTTATATAGTGTCATTGAAAATGTGACACTTTATAAATCTAAAATAAGGCTTTGATAAGACTGCTTTATTGCTAACTTAAGTGTTGTTAAAGACTTTAGTTTATTTTTTTATAATGTTTTTAGATTAAAGTTTTTATTTTTAAAAATTTAAGGTATAAAATACTAATTGTTTTTTATTTTTAACATTTTTACATTTAAATTTTTATTATAACTTTTTTGTGTTGCCATATTTCTTTTTAAATTTATAATTTTTTTAAATTAATTATTTTAGGTAAAAAAAATGAAGTTAAACAAAAAAAAAGCTTTCACATTAATTGAAATATTATTAGTAATAGGAGTGATTATGATTATGTCTATTATTAAGATACGGGATATTAATGAAGAAACAGAAGACATGCAGGCTAAGATGCTGGCAAGCCAGATACAAACTGTTTCAGAAGCCACAAATGCTTTTTTAGTCTTAAAATATAACGAATTATCAAATCTCTCTTCTCCTGGAGTGTCTTGTAATTCTGGAACAAAAAATTGTAATATCACATTGCAAAATTTGAACGATAATGCCTTATTACCCCCTAACTTTTCTTCCACGACAATACTTGGACAACCTTACGAAATACAATTGAAAAGAACGGGGATTTCACCTAATTATATGATGTCTGGATTAGTTTTAACCAAAGGAAATAAGAATACAGAAAACAAAATGTCTCTTATTTTTTCTGGAAAAGTTTTGCGTGATATCGGACGAGATGGGGGGTTAAATAAAAATCAAGGAAATATTATAGGAACGTCTAATGGTTGGAGTGCTGACAGCACATTATTTCCTGTTTTATCTGGTAAAACAGGTTATATAGGATCTGCAGTTGGAACACTTTCAGGGGCTTACTATGTCTATTTAAGACGTGATGGTACATTGCCTATGACGGGTGATCTTAATCTCGATGGTCATAACATTATTAATGTAAATAATCTTAATGCAACAGGAGGATTAACAACCACTGGAAATATATCAGGTAAAGATATTAACGCTTCAGGGAATCTTATTGTTTCTGGAAATACAACTTTAAATGGGGCTTTACAGGTAAACAACAATATAACTTCTTCTGGAAATATAGATTCAAATAAAATTGTTTCTGGACAATATTTAAAAGCTAAACAAGTCGTTGTTTCTGGAGCACAATGCGATAATAATGGAATACAAGCAATAGATAACATTGGACAACCTTATAATTGTATAAATAATGTATGGCAAATTGTAGGTGATATGGCTGGAACTATTAAGATGTGGGGAGGTGGTTCTGCACCTCCTGGTTGGCTTGAACTTAATGGGCAAACTTTTAATGTGAACACTAATAAAGAACTCGCAAAAATTTTTCCTTCTGGTGTTTTACCAGATTTTAGAGGTCAATTTGTTAGAGCATGGGATAATGGGCGTGGAATCGATACAAATAGAGCCAATTTATCAACTCAAGGTGATGCGATACGTAATATTACTGGTTTTGTTAGCGGTATTGGTGGAGTGAGATTTGACGGCTATTACGGGGCTTTCTACGATACTGGTTCTCGCGATGGCGAAAAAACTCAAATTAATGGTCAATGTTCTTCAAATTGTAATGATGATTTTGCATTTGATGCTTCAAGAGTCGTACCTACCGCTTCAGAAAACAGACCTAAAAACATATCAGTAATGTATATTATCAAAAATGGTTAAAGGTTAAATTTAAAGCACTACTGGAGTAGTGCTTTATAATATGATTATTAACTACTTATTTTTCAACATCATCAAGAAAAGCTTTTGGCTCTAAGCAAAGCATTAAATCAAATCCACCTACATCTTTACATACTGTAAACGTTCTGTATGGCTTTTCTGATTTCATTTTTTCGAGTTGATCAATAAAACCTTTTGATGAACTCAACATTACCTCGTGAGTTTCGATAACTGGAAGTTCACACATATCCATTTCATAGTCGTCATCCTGCTGAACGAGAGCAAAACTAAGACCTTCATATTTAAGTCCTGAAAAACCTAAATGAATATATTCAGCAATTACTTTTCCAGTCTGTACAGATACAACAGCAAAACTTTGAGTTTTCATATTATTTCTCTTTTTTAGTTAAATATTTAGTTGGTTTTATTTTCAGGCAACAAAACGCAATGTCCATTGCAATGATATGAAAATCGACCATTCTTATCTACCTCATCAAAATCGTATTTGCAGAGGCAATTTTCTTTATTGCTAATTTCGTAAATTTCTTCTTTTGTTCCACTTCTTTTCAACTTTCCATCAACATAAAAAGAATATCTTTTCATTTTATTTTCCTCTTTTGTTGAGATTATTTTATCACAAACACACATATTGCACAACCTTTAAATTAAATAAAACCTAAAAATAAAGGATGAGATTTAAATGTTTCTATATTATCTTTTAATGCATCTACCTTATTTTTATTTATAAAAAATCCAATTGATGATGAAACCAAAAGCCTTTTTCCTCTTGGATTTGTTAAAATTTCCATAAAATTGTTTTTATCCATCTCTTTTTCTAAATTTTCTATTTTTTTCTTAATATTTTCTTTTTCTTTTTCGCTTTTTCCACTTTCATACATTTGGTCAAAAAGTAGGTCGTATTCATTTTCAAGATTTTCAAGTTTATCTTTATAGTAATTTTCGGAATTTATTTTCCCGCCGCTCATTACAAATTCTTCTTTTTCCCTTTTATGTTTAAATCCACTTGAAATACTAAATCCCCAAGCATAAGGCTTAACTTTCATATTTTTTTTAATTTCTGATTTACTAAAAGCGAATATAATAAATCCAAAATCTTTTGAAACGTTTAAATCCCTACTCATCGACCATCCATACATCCATTTTGAATTATTGTATTCTGGATCGTTATCTTTTCTACGAATTCCATCTTGCCAAAATCTTTGAGTTGTATGAGCTTCAAAAAAACCACGTTCAATAATTTTTTTTGCGTTGAAAAAATCAACACCATGCCATAAAACGTCTTGTTTTTTTATTTTTAAAATTTCTTTGTTTTCTACAACATTCATTTTAAATTCTCATTCATCGCTTTATAGAATTCATTATATCATAAACACACATGAAGTAAAGTATTTTTTCGACATAAACTTTAACAATTTTTTCAACTTTTAAGCATTTTTTATCAAAAATTCTTATTTACTTTGTCCATTGCGAATATAAAGTAATTTATATAATAATATTTTTTCAACGAAAGGAGAAAATTTATATGAAAAAAAAATCTGTAAAAATTGGCTTCACATTAATAGAAATATTGTTAGTGATTGGAATTATGATTATGATGTCAACAATAAAAATAAGAGACATTAATGACGAAAATCAAAATATGAAAGCAAAAATGTTAGCCGACCAGATACAGACTGTTTCTGATGCTACAAATGCATTCCTTGTTCTTAAATATAACGAATTATCTCAATTATCTTCTAACGGCGTTTCATGTGATAACAAACAGGGAACTTGCAATATTACTTTAAAAAATCTAAGCGATAATTCATTATTACCCCCGAATTTTAATGAAAAAACAATATTAGGTAATCCTTATGAGATCCAGTTAAAAAGAACAGGTGTTTCCCCAAATTATATGATTTCAGGGATTGTTTTAACCAAAGACGCGATTAATAACGAAAACCCGTCTTCTGTTTTTGCTGGTGAAGTATTAAAAGACATAGGTAAAGATGGAGGATTAAATAAAAAAGAAGGTTCTATTGTTGGAACTTCAGGAGGTTGGAGTTCTGATTCTACTGTTTTCCCAATTTTATCTCAAAGTAAGAATTATATAGGTTCTTCAGTAGGAACACTTTCAGGTGCTTATTATGTTTATCTAAGACGTGATGGGACATTACCTATGACTGGCGATCTAAATATGGACGGACATAATATAAATAATATTAGTGATCTTAACGCGACTGGAAATTTAACGACAAATGGCAACATTTTAGGTAAAGACATACACTCTAATGGAAATCTATCTGTTTCTGGTTCAACTACACTTAATGGAAATCTTCAAGTTAATAACAATGTTACTTCAACAGGAAATGGTCAATTCAATGGAAATTTAAATTCTTCTGGTAGAATTACAGGACGAGATATATATTCTAATTCAGAGACATACACTAATAATTGGTTTAGAACTATGGGCGATGGCGGTATATATTTTCAAAAATATGGTGGTGGTTGGTATATGACTGACTCTAATACTATTAGAACATATGCTGGTAAGAATATTGCGACTACCGGTAGCATAACAGCAAGTGGAAATATTAGTTCAAACAACAATATTACAGGTGGCTCTATTAACTCTAATGGTCGTCTTACTACAAATGAATTTGTTCAAATAAATGGAATTGCTAGTGTTGGCGGTGGTTGTTCACCTAATGGCTTGCAGGGACGTATGAGTAATGGACAAATATTATCTTGCGTTAATGGACGATGGGCACAACCATCAAGCGGAGCGTCAAAATATTATAGCACAAAATACAATGGTTCCTGCACAAGAGCCGATCCTGACACTGGTTCTTGCAGTTGTGCTAGTGGGCAAATATCTCTTTTATTAGCTACTGGAAAAAAATGTGAAAACCATCATGGACATGGGGATGATTGGGAAACCTGTCAAGTCACCGGATATACATATGGTTGTTTCTCTTAATGAAAAAGCCCCGAAGGGCTTTTTTTTTATTATTTTTTCGATTTTAAAATTCTTGCTTTTTCACGATTCCAGTCTCGTTCTTTTACCGTATCACGTTTGTCTCGGTTATTTTTACCTTTTGCTACACCAATGGTCATTTTTACTTTACCATTGCTGTAATGTAAATTAATTGGAACAATTGTATAACCATCAATACTCGCTTTTCCAATAATTCCAGAGACTTCTTTTTTATTTAATAAAAGTTTTCTTGTTCTTGTTGGATCGCAAACTTGATGTGTTCCAGAAGTTGATAAAGGAATAATGTGCATACCAATGACAAATAACTCACCTTTTATCGGAGTGATATAACATTCATTAATATTCACTTTACCTTCACGAATAGCTTTAACTTCCCAACCTTGTAAAACCATTCCTGCTTCAAAATTATCCTCAATAAAATATTCAAATTTTACTTTTTTGTTAACCGTAATCATAAATATAAGTTCCTTATTTTTTAATATTCAGTATATTCTTCTTTTTTATTTACTGATAATTTTCCGTCATCAACACTTGAGAAATATTCTTCTTTAAAATCTTCGCCAGTAATGATAATGCTAAAATATGAACCAACGTCTGAATAAATTTCGACATCAAAATTTAAACTTTCATTTTGACATAACTTATTTAAATGTGCCTTAATTTCATTAATAATTTTTTCTTTATTAGAATTATTCCATAAGGCTGATTCAATATATTCTACAAAATTTTTAATTACTTCTTTCTTTTGTTCATAACCGACAATTTTCATTTTTTATATTTTCCATTCAAAAGAATATCATTTATTTATTTATTTATCAAGAAATTTTCAAAATAGATTTTGATTGTCTCGAACAAATTTGTAAACAAAAATTTCTACTTCTCCTATAACTGGATATTTTTTAAGATCTTCATCGCTCAACATTTCTTCTTTGTTGATTTTTTTACCTTCAATAATTTTTTTAATTTGAGACTTATACTTTGTATTAATCTTAGTTAAAAAGCGTTCAGCATAACCTTTAACAAAAATAAGATCTTCATTCATTTTAATCACCTGTGTTATTACAATTTTTTAAAACACTAATATTTTCGTCGGCGTTTCCACTGAAATATATTTTGAAAATATCGCCTTCAATTTTAGCAATAATATAAAGCGAACTATGCCTTGTTTCGCCATAATAACCAAAACCTTTAAATACCAGCGTATCAAAAACATACACTTCTAAATAATCAAGTTTATTTTCAAAGTCGATAGCAACATCGTTTTTCTTAACAAATGTTACATGATTTTGAAAATTTATGACACCATTTTCACCTAATGAAACATTTCCATTTTTACATTTAATCTGGTCACTTGAAATTTCCTTTACAAAATATCCATTAGTGGAAAATAATATCGTTTTATTTTTCATCAAAACCTCTTTTATTATTTATATTGTTTTTTTATAATTTCAACTTCTTCCATTTTTTCAGTTTCAATAATCGACAGATCTAACTCAAATTTCTCTTTTGCTTTTTCAAAATCCGCAAGCTTTTTATTTAATTCTTCGGAGTTATCACCAATAACGTTTGTCTGATAATAAAAAACGAATTGTTCTTTTAGTTTATCCCAAAAAAAATTATTTGGAATGTATTTCGAGTCTTTCAGCATTTCTCTAACTTCCGCACTATCAGAATATTGCCAGAAAGCTTTCTTTTTGTTTCCGCGCATTCTGAATGTTTTAATCATATCAATAATGGTAGAAGCGATAGCAATACGTTTCTCTTGCTTGTTTTCTTCGGCCTCTTTTAGAAGTTTTTTCCTCATTTCTTTATTTGTTAAACCACCATTGATTTCTCTTTCTTTTTTATCCATTAGTTCACGGATGATATTTTTTTGTTCTTTCAGAGATTCATTTTCAATGCTTTCTGATTTTTCAATTAATTCTACATCATTTAATTTTTTTACGCATTCTGAACCAACAACGAACTGATCACCATTTTCATCTTCAATGATATGATGATAGACAATTCTTGTTCCACAGTTATCGCAGATACCCTTGCAAATAGAAGGCTTTTGAGATTCAAGATGTTGAGCATAAGAAGGGAACGATTTGGCATTTTTTCCAGTCAACGGAAACCAAAAACCAACATGACGATAAGTTGTTCCAGCACCCATTGTGAAATGTTTATGTTTTTTCTCAATTGCGGCAGTAGTCATTATTTATATTCCTTTGTTTGCTTTATACTATGAGTATAGCATAAACACTCAAAAAGTACAAAGAAATATACTTTATCATTTAGCCCTTTTGATTTTAATTCCCCCGAATTCGAGGGAATTAAAATTGATAAAATTAATTATTTTTGCGGCAAAAACGAAAGCCCTTCCTCGTTTTGGACAGCATCAATGAATTTTTTAAGGAAAGAATTTGCATAATCATCAGGGTCGCTGTTGCTAGGCCATAAATTCCCTGTTAATTTGTAAGCTAAAGTATCCATGAACATTTCACGCTCTGCTGTATCAATTCCATTGATTTCAATCATACTATCTTTAACATGAGTACCATCAAGCAGATCTTCCAGATATTCTTGCGTAGCTACAATTTGAATTTTTTTAAGAATTTCATTCAAACCAACGATAATGTTTTCTGGAATTTCATTTACTTTTTTCATTTTTCACCTTTAAATTATGATTACATATTTAAGAAAGAAAGGCAGCACCTTTCTTTCAAGATTGAAATATTATAGCGCAAGATTTAGAACAACACCACCAATATTAACAAATGGTGAAACTGGACAAACCGACACATCAATTGTCTGATTTCCACCAGCAGACAGCTCTCCTGTTGTAGAAATTTCTTCTTCATAAATTTTCAATAGTTCTTTAAAACTATCAATTCGATGTTGGCCTGACGGATGGCATTCAAATTTCAGGCTTTCAATATAAGCCATAAATTCTTGATATACTTTTTTTGGATCGGAAATAAGGACTTCACCAGAAAAGTTAGGGGATTCGCCATTCACACTAAAATCGTCATCTGTATAGATTTCAATTTTCAACATGAAATTCCCTTTTGATAACTCATAATTTTCTCGCATAGAAATTAAATTATTTAAAAAATCCTTTGATCCTTTATTTAATTTTGATTTTTTCAACGTTTCAATCAATTGACTTGCCAAAATTTCTGTTTTCATTTTTTCCTTCCATTTGTGGGTTTTTACAAAGTTATTATATCATTTCAAAAGAAAAAAGGCCACTTCTATGTGACCTTTTGGGTTAATCAATTCATTAAGCCGCAATTTCTTTGATTAGAAACTCAAACTCTTTCGTTTCATTATGATATCGAACCAAACCTGTTTTATCTAAAACACGATGTGAAACGAGATTTCGAATAACTTGACGATAACGTGGTTCGTTTCGAACATTGAATTTCATATCTTCTTCACTTGCGGTAGATTTAATAAATTCTGACAACTTATTAAACAAAATCGCCGTGGAAACGCGCCCATTATCACTAGACATTGACATTTCACGCAGAATTTTAATTGCTGGAATAATCAATTCATCTTGAGTAATTCGCAAAACAGGAGCAAACTCTTTCATTGCTTTTGCTGTTGCCTGAACTTCTTTGGTATCTTTACTGTAAATACCATATCCGCTTTTTTCCAGGTGTTTAGCATAAATCATATTATTAAATGTACGATAAATCATTTTTTGTTTACCACCACTAAAATGACCATCAATAATTGTCATCATTGGTGCATAAGCCTCAAGAACCTTTTTACGCAATTCTTTCAGTTTCATACCGCCATTAGCCGAATCGGTCATTCGAACAATAATACGCATAGTCGGCTTAACAAGTTCTTTGGCAGTAGTATACATTTTCATTTTAATGATTTCCTTTTATAAGTCTTTGTTTTGTTTCGATAAAAAGAGTATAGCAAAGCGTGATTGATTTTTCAAGACTTTTTATCATGATTTAAAATTTAGTTTCTATCCATTAATTTATTATGATTATCTTTTAAAAACTTAAAAAAAAAGACCTATCCAATAGGTCTTTTTATCAGTTGTCTTTCAAAACCACGCCTTTTCATGGCGTGGTAGTTCACATTTAAATATAAGGTTTCAATTTTAAGTAAATTTCATTTTGCAAATCTTCTGGTAAACTTTCAAAAAATCCGATCTGCTTAATTTGAATTGAAAGTTTCTTCATTTCCATTTTATGATTATAAGTTTTTTCACTTTCATAACCATACACATAAGCACCAACGTTAGTGCAAACTTTGACTAAAATCCCCTGCTTTTCTAAAAAATCATTATCAATAATTTCACATTTGATGTCATCACCATAACCTTTATTGATGAAAAAATATTTATTTCCAACCTTAGTTACGACACATGATTTCATCCAGCGACCATTTTCTCTTTTATCATCTGATGCAAAGAAAAAAGAATCGCCAACTTTAACCAGTTCTTTTAATGATTTTGTCATTTTATATTAACCTTTTAGATTTAAATTTCTCTCAAACAATAAAGTCATTATATCAGAAAAAATTAAAAAAAACAATTTAAATTCCTACTGTTGGAGTATCATCACTAACACCTGGATAAACAATGAAAGCATTCGCCATGTTATTCTCATTGATTGATATATCAGCAAGACTTATCTGTATTGTTACATTATCACCACTTTCGCCATCACCAATCATTTCAGCACATGTTTTTGCACCAACACTAGATTTTAAACTTTTATATAATTTCCAGCGTTGTAAAAAAATATCACATGCTTGAATAGGTATATCTGTAAGCGTGTAACTAAATTCACCAGCAGTGTTTTTTCCACCAAATTTATTTAAGAAAGATTTCTCTGGTGGAGAGTATTCAGATCCTGCAACTGAATCGCCAGGAATTGCCCCATTTAAAACATATTGATCCGTTACTCCAGTTTTTGCCCAATTATCTTCTGAATAGTAAAAAACACCACCACCTCCATCTTTCAATTCGGTAGCAATGTTTTTTTGTAACGTAGTATTTGCTTTTGCTATTTCGTTTACCTGAACATATCTATCAAATTCGTTATTTGCTTTTTCTCTTAAACTAACATTTGCATAAGTGCTAAATGCCGTTGCCAAAAGTCCTATTGAAATAGCTGAAACAAGCATGGTTTCAATTAATGTAAAACCTATTTTGTTTTTTTTCATAAATTGCCTCCTGTTTAATTTATTTAATCATATAATATTATAGTATGACTAAAGTTAAATTAATCAATAATTAATATTAAATAAATTGACAAGCGGCAAAAATTTAAACAATAATTTGGATCGTTTTCATTATTAAGGCGAAAACTAAACTTAATCCACATACAATTGAAAAAAGTTTAACTTTTGAATATTTATTCACGCTCTCATTGTAGAAACTTGAGAAATTAAACACTTTAAAAAAAACATAATCCAGAGTTAAAAAAAACAACATTAAAGCAAACCAATAAATAAAATCAAACATAATTTCACCATTTAAATAAATTATAGGGAGCTTGCCTCGCCCCCTATTTTTTTAATCCATGTTTACACTTGAAGAAACAATGTTGAAAAATTTAAGATAGTTATTAGACGTATCAAAAGATTTTTTCCAACGAGCCATAACTTCTTCACTTTCAGACTTTGAACCAAACACAACTTTTTTTACACCAACGCTTGCCATTGCTTTAGAACAATCAATACAAGGGCAAAGATTGACATAAACAGTTTTTCCTTTCATTAAAGGATTGATCGCAACATAAACCGCATTGCGAACACTACCAATTGAAAAGTTTTTATAATCTTCTTGGGTTCCTTCATTTTCTTCAAAAATTTCGTTTAAATTTTCGGTTAATCCAGAAACACCAAAAGAAAGATCACTGTATGTTTCTACGTCAAAAATTACAGACGCTGAACGACTTTTACTAAATACAACACTATCACTTCCCTTAAATTCGTGATCATTACTAAAAATGTCCTTATAACCTTCAACAATTTCAAGCTTTTTAAGTAATTTTTCTACTTTAAAATTATCAATAAAAATTTGACTTTCAAATTCTTCTTTAAAATCCTTTAAAGAATAACCATATTCATTTTCAAAATGCTTTTTATTCAGAACGATTAAATCTGTTTTCGATTCTGAAACCATTTCGTTGGCAATTTTATCAGATTCAGCATGAGAGATAATACTGCTATTATCCTTTACCAAGAAAATAGTATTGATGCCTGCTGAAATAGCACAACGCAAATCTTCAATGTCAATTTCACCAGAAATTAGCATAACTTTATTTTTAAACAAAGAGGCGTTACGGGCAATGTTATAAATGGCATTTCTTTCTCCATGTTCGAACCAGGAATATTTAATAGGAACTGTCCCTGAAACATTACTCCGATCAATACGCTCTTTAGCATTATCGTTTAGATTGCGTGGCATACCATTATATCCAACAGTTACAATTTCTTTTCCATCAACAACAATCGCGCCAATTTTTGTCGAATTGTCTTTTGACAATGTTTCGGCGACTTTATTGGCAAACTTTAACATTTTCAAATCATAGTTTTTGCTTTCCATTTTTACCTTCATTTCTCTGTTAAACATTATGGAATGATTATAGCACAATCACACAATTCAAACAATAAAAAATCCCATCGGGAGACGGGATTTTTCTATTAAAGATTACCACTATTCATATGGAGCCTATGGCGAAGGCTGAAATCATAGCCTACACTTCTTTAACAATGATTATTATATTATAATTTTAAAATTAAGTCAATTTTAATTAATATAAATATTCGAATTTTCAAGCTCGTTAATATAATTGTTCAACAATTCCGCATTTTTAACAAACTCATTTAAATCTTCAACGGATTCAGCCATTAAGGTAAGGTATTCCTTGATTTTACTCATTCCTTCTGTTGAAATGATTTTTTCATATTTTTCATACAATTGATAATCGGATTCTACTTCTTTTTCGGTTGTCTGAATATGCTCTCCAACATATTTATTAATCGCTTTAAACATAGCCTTTGTTTCTTTTGGTGATAATGTTAAAAGCGTACCATTAAACACAAAATATCCATAACCCTGTTCAAAATTAAAAACACCTTCATATTTTTCTTTTTTATCGTCATCCTGGTCAATCTCAGACAATAACTTCAACATGGATTCTTTTTTTCCAGACAGAAAATCCATACTTATTCCGAAACTATTCTGATCATAATATTCATAATCAAAATACTTTTTCAAAATGTTAATTAATTTTTGGTATGAATTAATTAATTTAAGATTATGGCTATGCATGTGAGAGATTTTTGAAAATTTTTCAATATCAATAGAAATTAGTTCGGCGTCTTTCATGTTTTTCAACATTGAATAACTTAAAGATAACTTTGGAATAAATGGAATTGACGTATTAATTTCCAATTCACCATTCATGATGCCAAGTGAACCATTTGCGCTCATATATGTAGAATGTGAAACTTTCATAATGTTTCCTTTTCAATAAGTTAAATCAAGACAGAAGAATAATTTCTAATTTAAAGCAAAAAAGCTCCTATTTCACAAGGAGCCTTTATTGTTTATTTTATTACGCAGTTGCACCCTGATGCTGTTTTTCATCCTGCTTACGAACATATTCAGAGCCAAAATTACCAGTCAGGCGAATATCGGAAGCTGTAACGCTCATGGTTGGGTTTTCATCTTTATCATGACCAACACGTTTCAATTTACCAGTAATTTCCATTTGAGTACCTTTACGGGCATTACGATTTAGATAATGAAACATTTGTTCGTCAAAAATCGTAACCCAAATATTAATGCCATCATTCGCAGAAACGCAAAATTGAGCATAATTTACACCTTTATCGGATTCTTTAAGCATAACATTAGTCATCATGCCACCAGCGATAACGATTGTAGAAGCACTCATTACTTTAGACATATTTTATTTCCTCGTTAAGATTAGTTTTTCTTTCAATGAAGATATTATAGCACAAACATACAGTTTACAGCAAGATCTATTGCTTTTTATTTTTTAGTCCATCATGCCGTACCCTACATTAAATTTGCCTTTTTTCCCTTTATTGAAAGACATAATCTTTTCTTCTTTTGAAATTTTATAATCAAAATCCAGAACTTTTTTAGCAATATTCATAATTAGAGTAACCATTGCTTTTTCTTTTGATTTTTGATTCCATTCAAATTCGCAATAAAAATCTTTTTCCAAGTCGTAAAAATTCTCAATTTCTTCCAAGTCATAATCTTGAATAACGTTTTTAAGATCAACTTTGTTATCTACGAGGATTTTTACAACATCATAACTCATATTGTATTCTCGCCATTCATCACAAACTTTGAAAACATTTTTACTTTCATCAAACAGCCCCATCGAGGCTGCGGATTTAATAAAAGCATCTCTAATTTGTTCAAGATCTGTATCGCTTTGAACAAAAACACTTTTTAAAATCTTGTGGCCTTCTCCAAACAGATCGCCAATTTCAACTTTAAATTTTTTCAATGTGTACTCCTCCTAATTTTATTTATTTTTTATAATTTATATTAAAAAGGGATATCATCATCAAAATCCATAGGCGCAGATTGTGATTGTTGTGGCTGATTACTTTGTGGTGCTTGCTGCTGTTGAGGCTGGCTTGACGCACTACCCCATTTTTCAGGTTTTTTCGAATTTTCTTCGCTGTTACGGTTTTCACCAAAGTTAGAGATAAAATCGATGGTTTTGGCATTTACAGAAACAGTTGGCTTATAACCTTCTGATCCTTTATTTACGCCAGAAACTTCACCAATAACTGAAACAACCGATTTTTTACCAATGTTTTTATTCAACGATTCGATAAGACGCTCATTAAACGTGCGAACCCAATAGTTTGTATCACCTTCACCAGACAGCATAAAAGAAGCGTAAACTTTATCGGTTGCAGTTTTACCCATCTTAACATCAGTCATAAGAACGCCAACCAACATCATACGAATACTATTAGATGCACTACGCTTTTCGTTGCTCATTATTTTTTTCCTTTTACAGTTATTTTCAGTTAAAAGAAACGGTTTCGATCCGTTTCTTTTTCTTCATTCAATGTAAACATTATACATAAACACACGCTTCAAATCAAGCTTTTTTAATAATTATCTTCATTTATTATTAAAAATTAACCATGCTTTATACAGGTTGTTGATCTCAGGAGAACTATAGCCTTCAAGCCCTTTTCTTTCTTCTTTGAGTTTTTTTTCTGTTAAATTATTTTCTTTTGAATACAAGGTTCCCATAAGATATTTTTCAAAATCAACAAATCGTTTGTTTTTGTTAACACTTAATTCTTTCAAATCTTTCAATGTGTAAACACTTACCACTTCTTCTGTAAGGTTTAACTTCAAACTAACCAATTCAATCAAACCTTCTGGAAGTTCTTTCGGGTGGCTTTCATAATAGGAATTAAGGCAGCTAACCAAAGCTTTTTCGGCCTCATCTTTTGTTTTAAAGCGAACAATGATGCTTTCATCACTCATTCCGCTTGCTGTTTTATCTTCAATCAAATCAGAGGCAATACTCCATGAATTATCACTGCTATATTTTTCGGCAAAATATTCGCCAACCCATGCTACATCGGTGTAATAACGTTCTGATTTTCCAGAACCTACTCGAAGAATGAAACATTCTTTTGAATGTTCTTCTTTTTTATTAATTTTTTCGTTTGTTGTAGTCATTTCATACTCCGATTTTATTAAACAATAATTTTAATCACATGTTTATTTTATCATCTTACGGATGATTTTTAAACTAATTATTTAATGTATTTTTCAATTTCGCCATTTTTGTAACTATCTAAATTGTAAAGAAATTCCAACCCTTTTTCTTCAACGTAAAATTCCATTAACTCTGCTGGTGAGGATATTTCTTCAAAAAACACACCACCCATAAAACAAATTTCATCACGTAGAAAAAATTCACCAAAAATACAATCTATAACATACATATCGTATTCACCACTATCACTTAGTATATCTATTTCTGAAGGGGTGAGTCCCGCAGAATTTAACATAAATAATAGCACATGATTCAATTCATGAGTTAATGTATTAAGAATAGACATTAAGCGAGACACAGCTATTCTTTTATCAGAGATGATTTTTAATTCTTCCATTTGTTTATTTTCTGGAATTGTAACTAAAACAACAAATTCTTCATTGAAGAAGGTTTCCATTGTTTTAGTAATTCCTTCTCCACCATTGATAGCCATCAAGCCTAATGATTCAGAGAGGTCATTATCACCATTAGAATAATGACCTGAAATTGTTTTTCTATAAAGTTCTTCTTGCACAAAATAGATAACAATTTCTTTTTCATCAGGAAATTGGAGGTTGGGATATGCCTCGATTAAAGCATCGGTAATATATGAGTATTTTGACAAATACTTATTGCATTCTTTTTCTATTTCTGAAAGTAGTTCATTATATATTTTATAGAAAATATTATTTTCGAGTTCCTCTAGTTCGCCAAATTCTAAACAGTGGCCTTCAAGAACTTCTTCAATTAGTTCAAATCCAGAATCTTGTAGTTTTTTAGAACTTAGAGTTATTTTCATGATTTACTCTCTATCCGATTAAGAGTGACATTATATCAGAAAAAATCAAAAAAAGAAATAAAAATCCCACCTAACATGTGAGATTTTAAATGTATTAATAACCAATAGCACGTATGTATGGTGTAATGCAAGATCCATAAGTATTACCGTTTGGAACCACAGTCACATAATTATTATTGACATTTTTAATTTGAAAAAAGAAATCACCAGCTTCTCCACCACCAGATAAAAGGGCGGTAACTTGAACATTAAAGACTGAATGTGGAAAAACTATAGGAAAAACAACATTTCTATTATCGTTTTCTCGGCAAACTTGCGTACCTTTTGCCCATTCTTGAATAATTCCAGTGCTTTCATCCCTTGTCCAACCATTCACAGATAACGAGGCTACTGAACCGCCATTTTTTGTCCAAACTCCACTAACACAAGATATCAAAGCACCTTCTAGAGTTCTTCCTTGTAATCCATTTGGTGAACATTTAGCACCAACTGTTGCCTTACCATTAATCTGCATAAATTCTCCTGTTGTAGTTCTTCCAGCAGATTCTAATGTGTTACCTTTTACGTTCGCAGAAGAAACTATATTTCCAGAAACAGTTATATCTTTATCAACTTTTAAACTTTCATTAATTCTCTGACTACCATTAACGTTAAAAACAATCGATCCAGGAGTATGAGTTGGTGAATAAATAGTCAATGTTTTATTGGAATTTAAGCGTATTTCATAATCCGCATTTGCTCCGCCAACCCCATCGCCTCCAATTTCTATTCCATCGCCATAACCATTTTTAGCATTAACCCAACCACCTGAATTAATTGTTCCATTTGCTGTAACATTTCCAGCAACATTAACATTTTTGGTTGCTAAAATATTTGAACCTGATATATTTCCAGTTGTTGTTAAAGCCCCGGTTGCGGTTAAGTTATTTACATTTTTTATATTATGTCCATCCATATTCAGGTCGCCTGTCATAGGAAGACTCCCATCACGCCTTAAGTAGACGTAGTAAGCCCCTGAGAGCGTTCCAACCGCAGAGCCTACATAACCTGTTTTACCTGAAAGAATAGGAAATAGCGTACTATCAGCATTCCATCCATTTGAAGTGCCAATTATTTTTCCATTATTTTTATTTAATCCACCATCTCGTCCGATATCACGCAAAACTTTTCCAGAAAAAATAAGAGACATTTTGTTTTCTGTATTCTTATTCCCTTTGGTTAAGACTAAACCAGATATCATATAATTGGGCGAAGAACCCGTTCTTTTTAGTTGTATTTCATAAGGCTGACCAAGTATTGTCGTGGAAGAAAAGTTAGGGGGTAATAATGCATTATCGTTTAGTTGTTGTAATGTAATAGAACATGTTTGATTGGAAGTGTTACATAAAGATTTGGAAAGTTCGGCGAGGTCATTATATTTTAATACAATAAAAGCGTTCGTAGCATTGGAAACTGTTTCTATTTGTCCAGCCAGCATCTTAGCTTGAATATCTTCTGTTTCGTCATTAATATCCCGTATCTTAATAATTGACATAATCATCATGACACCTATTACCAATAAAATTTCTATCAGTGTAAATCCGATTTTTCTCATTTTATTTTATCCTTTTTTTTTATCGTAATATTTTAATAAAAAATTAGATCGTTTTGTCAACAATAAACGAAACACTATTTCATAATATATGAAATTTTTTGTATATTATTGATTATTTTATTTAAAATATTTAAATAAAAAAATTTTTTCCTTAAAATAAGAATAAAAAAACCCATCATCTCTGATGGGTTTTAACCAGACGGTAAATGTTAGTTTCTTTTTTGTTTGCATCCTATCAAAAGAAAGACCTAGTTCATCTAAATCAGACTTTAAAACAGGCAAAAAATTCTATCCATTTACTTGTTATCGTTCTGGCAGCCGCACAATTTTATGCAAATTAAAATTGTGAAACCTCGTTTGAAACTTTACCTATAAATTATGACGACAGGACTCGAACCTGCAACCACTACCAACAAGGCAGTTGCTCTAACCTATTGAGCTACGACACAACTTACAATTTCAAACTATATAGTTACTTACGTATAATTTAGTGAAATTGCAGGCAACTCAATTTCACTTTCTTAATAATAATACAATCGATCTTTAAAGTCAACAATTATCTTAGCCAATAAATAAAATCTTTGATATCTTTAATGCGAACCGCACTTGTTCCACTTTTAAATTTTGAAATTTCTGGAATTACAGCCTCGATTTTCCGCACAATATGGTTTCTTACATTCTGAACTTTTCTTTCATTTTCAACTTCACCAACAAAAATCGAAAAGTCGAAACTTTCTCGCCCGAAGTAAAAACCTAATTCTTCAAGTCGATTAGATACACACTCTTTCATTTCAGGAGTCATATTGTTCATGTTAATCCTGAACAAAGCAAGTTTTTCAGAATCAGCATAATTATCAATTTCAAGTTTTAACTGATTAATTTGCTCTTGAATTTTTCGTTCATTTTTTTCCGTTAAATCTTTAATATACTCTTTACGCTTTTCAATTTTATCGGCTACAACTTTAACAGCCTCTTTGATTTTGGTTAAATCAATATTTAGTTCAGACTCTGAACCGTCGTCTTCACTAATCATTTCTTCCAATTGATCAACAATTCCAGACATAGAAACATAATCATTTTCACGATCACCTAAAAATTTGATTTCACTATATCCAGGATAAATCTTCTTATTTACAACCCGTAGGGATTGCATATTGTCACCTAAAACAAGGCATTTTTCGATGATTGATTGAATATTGTTTTTCAGATTACTCATATTTTATTCCTAAATTTGAATGTGTTCATTAAGATTTGATTATAACATGACTTTAAGTTTAATTCATTAAATTTTTTCTTTTTTTAACTTGTTGATTTTGAATAATTAAAGGTATATAATAAACTATATAGATAAGATTTCCCCGCCAGTAAAGGCGTGGTTTTAAATACAAATGATAAATATGAGGATTTAAACATGTCTAGAAGTTTCCGCGATAAAGAACGCATTTATTCTAAAGTTACTCATAAAGATATGAATAAGGCTTTTTCAGAATGTTCTCCTGATATTGCAGAAAAAGTTGAAACATGCCGAAAAGCAAAAAAAGTTTGTCGATTTGGTAACAAGCGAAAATCTATGGCCTTGTTAAAAAAACAAGATCGACGTTCCGAAAGACGAGAAAATAATAATTTTTGTATCGAAATTAATTAAACAAAAAAAAGGCCACCCGAAGGTGGCTTTTTTATTTTGGACGACCATTTTTTACTGCAGTTTTAAGCCAATGTTGATCTGATTGAACATGACCTTCACGAACGAATTTTGCCATCGAACGAGAAAAATCGTTGTATTTAATCGGTGAAGTTAAACGCATAACAAACCCTTCATTTTTTTCCAGATCAAGTTCACCAGCCATTTTTTCAAACAATTTCAGATCATAAATTCCACGATAAATTTCTTTTGGCATCGGCAACCCTAATGTTTTTGCCAATGCTTTTGTTTCGTCAAGGGATAATGAAACATTTTCATCATTCCATACTGATAGCAAATACAAATAACCTTCAAGCTCACCATCAGCATAAAAAATAGAATGTTTGGCAAAAAGGTTCTCGCAACACAAACGATATCCAGAAGGAATTAAATGTCCTATTTCAGAGTGCATTCGTTTTAAGGCATCTCGTGTCCAGTTTGAACCTGAATCCAAACTTCGAGCATGAGAATAATAATCACTATACAATGTTGAGTTTTCACCATCCATTTTGATGGACAATTGCACTTCTTGCCCTTCAAAAGCGGATAAATCTTTAAGCATTTTATCATCGCTCTGCACACCTTTTGAGAATGGAAGGTGATAGGTGCGCGGATATTTCACACGTTCAATTTTCATTTTTTCAACCTTTTTTATTTTATTAATTTATCCAATTCCAATCTTCGTCATCTCTTTCTGAATTTTCAAAAATATCACTTTCATTTTTTCCACCCCAGGGATCATCACCTTCTTCATCATCTTCATAGGACGTTGTATCAACCACAACATTTCCAAAATAGAAAATTCCAGCCTCTGAGGACAAACTAAATTCTTCTTCAAATTCCATTACCTGAGAAATACCATCAGCCATGAAACACTTGGCTTTTTCGATAATCTTGTCATCATATAGCTGCACAACACCAATAATGCCAGAGCTTATTTTATAACTATTTCCTTGGTTATCCTTAACCATGTAATCACTATCAAAAGTTGTTCCTAAATAAAGTAGAAAATCAATACCTTCATTTGTCGTCACTTTGATAATTAAATCATCGTCTGAAATATTTTCAATATAATTATCATAAAGATTGTGGTAAATATATTCTGGAAGGATATAAGACAAATCACCAATAAAATATTTACCTTTTGGCATTTCGCTAAAAGAAATCTTTTCAAAATTCATCTTTTATCCTTATATATTTATAATTTAACTTTTATCGAAATAATTTTTTGCGGTCCAAGCTTTTTTTCTTTTATTGACAACTGAAAGGCTAAAATTATAAGGGATTGCGTTTCTCTTAATTGCAATAGCCTGAGCCTCTTTCAACCCACTAACTTGAAACTTTTCACTCTTGCTCGACAACGTTCCATTTTCGCTAAAAGCTACAAACTTTTTACCTTTAATATTTAAAAAATGAATACATTTTCTCATTAATTTTTCCTTTAAAATAAATAGAGAGGCCGAAACCTCTCATTTAATGTTAAATTTTTTCAGCCATTTCTTTGTAATATTTCATACGTGCGAGAATTTCTTTTTTCAGGTTTTTCAATGCTTCTTGAATGGATTTTCCTTCACCATTAAGATCGCTATTGTTTTGATAAGCGAAATAAATAACTTCACCTTTATCTGTTTTTAACTCCTGAACCTCGACTTCTTTTGATTTATTCAGATATTGATTAAAATATTGACGTTGAGTTGAACCAGTATCTTCAGAAACAACCAAATTCCAGCTTTCTTCAAGCCCTACCATTGCTTTTTTACCAGATTCGTTTGCTTCTTTTTTTGTTTTGTAATTGATACTGTACATTTTTTAATTCCTCTTGTTTGTATGCGTTTATTATATCAACTTATGTGTGTTTGCACAACAATTAAATTAAAAATATAGTTTTTTCTAAAAAAAAATCCCCGAAGGGCTTATTTAAAATAGTTATATTCACTTAATCATGACTTCATCTTCGTTGAACATATGGCGTTTGAAAAATTGACCTTTGGATTTTTCAATAGTTATTTCAGTCATTTCTTTTCCAACAGTGATCTCAGATACATTCATAAGAAAAGTCTCACCAACATGATTATCTTCAATGATTTTATCACCACTTTTAAGATCAATCACTTTTACTTTTTTCATTTTTTATCCTTTAAATGTTCACTTATTTAATGAATTTATTATAGCAAAATCAGTTATCATTTTCAATAAAAGCGTATAATTTATTTTCACGTTAAATAAATTTCTTAATCCGAAACCTTAAAAACATTTACAATTTTAGAATTGATTATTAAATCTAAATCAGAAACATCTTTCAATGTTCCTTCCACAAGAGGCATAACGTGGCAATTTGTAAAAAGTAAATATTTTCCTTTTGTATACTTTTGGGTAAGTGTCGTTAAATTATCACTATATTCAATTTTAACTTCCTTAAAATAAAGACCAATATTTTTAAACATTTTTTTTGAAGATTTCATATCGCCCAATAAAACTGTTCCATTTTTGGATCGATTCAAAACATGGCGAACAAATATATTAACCATCTCGTATGGCAATCCTGATGTTTCAGTCAGAGCAATAACAACACAATTATTAAAATCTTCGATGGAATACTTATTTTTGATATTTTCAAAATTTATATTGCTCAAAATTAATACCTCTTAAATACAATAACAAAAAAAGCCCGTCAGGGCTTTTTCATATTTAATATTAAGCAATCATTTTTAGATCTAAACTTTTTTTCATTTGATCTTTAAGCCATCCTTCTGGAGTTCCGTCTTCCCCAACCAACAATTGTACAAGCCTAACATTAGTAATATCAGAAAAAATAAACTTTTCTGCTTGCCCATAAAATACTACCTGTTCATCTTTACGGGGAGTCGTCAAATTAATGATTTTTACTTTATCGTATAAAAGACCTTTTACTTTCTCAATATAAATAATCGATTGATTTAATTTGTTTTCACCATTAATAATTACGTTCATATTAATGAGCAATGGTTGATTCAGCAAATCAGACAGTGAGCATCGACCAACTTCGGAAACTTTATAAAATCCACTTTTTAAAAGCGGGTTTTTTTCGTTATCATAGTGGATGTTAGATTTTAAATCTGATGAATAAAACGTTTCATCACTAACAACATAATTTTCAGAATGAAATCCAATTTTGTAATTTACATCTTTCCATTGATATCTTTTTTTCACAAATCGTATAAAGAGCAGGGAAAACCTTCAGGTACGTCTTTTCGGTCGCCTACAATACCAGCAAAAATTCCGGCAAGATAAGAAAAAGAACGACCAACAAAAACAATATTTTTTAGATTTTCACTTTTCATTTTTTCATTTCTCTCTTTAAAAGTTAGATTAAATTATAACATTTTATTTATGACAATTAAAGTGTTTTAGCCTCTAAAGCATATCCATTTTTATCAAATTCAACCTTTTCCCTTGTCCACAATTCAAGTGTAACCCTTTCTTTTTTACGTTTCATTAATTCTTCAAAAAAGATTTGAGTAAAGCCTTTAAAGGCAAATTTTGATGGCTTACAAAGATGGGCAAAAATTTCATCTTCCGCAACAATATGACGAATAACTTCACCATTTGATTTATAAAGCAATGAGTTGAGCTTACCAGATTTAACATAAACATGAAGAAAATTTCGCTCAGTGGTGAGTCCAAACAAAAGCGTTCCTGAATTGCAAAGTTCTATTACTTTTTTCACTTCAATTTTTTCACTCATTATTTGACACCTCTTTATTTTCTTTTGCCATTAGTTTCTTAACTACAGCCATGACATCATTGAATACAGAAATTTTTTCAAAACAAACGTTTATTTCACCTGAAACAGTTGAACAAGAAGTAAACTCCCAACCACCTCTTAAAAATCGATTGCTGGCTGAAATTATTTCTTTTCCATTATGAAGGCCAGTTACTTTATAGCCTTCTTCATTATTGTCTACAATTACTTCAGAAGTCATTTTAAATTCTCGCTCTAAAATCAATGATTATATTATATCAAAACTTACAACATATGTCTATATTGTTTCGCTAGATTATGATTTTAAGTCATTGTTTTAAAATTGTTTTTTATCAAATTAAATACATCTAAAAATATATTGAAAAGCATATAGAACATAATCAAAGGAGACAAAATACATGACAGAAATATTGTTGAAGACATTAAAATTTTAACTGAAAAGACAATCGGATATAATAAATTTGATTGTATTAAAATTGGCAAATTAAAGATCATACAAGCGCTATAAAATGCTAATCCAGTAGAGTAGTAAACAATAGGAATAGATAAAATAAAGAATATTGTCATTATTTTAACATTAAAACTTTTCCTAATGTGATTAACAATTTTATTTTTCATCTCAATATTTACCTTAAATTGAATGTTCTGGAAAAATTTTATTTTCTACATTGAGAACAATACCTTTCTCCTTTAATTCTTTACCTTTTTTTAACACACCTAAGTATGTCTCTGAAATAATTTTTTGGTCTTTTCCTTCATTGTCAACCCATAAAATATGATATTGATTTTGACAAGAGGTATAATCAATGATGGCTTTTTTCATTTTTTTTACCTTTTATTTTTTCACATAAGGAGTTTTGTAATTTCCGAAAGTCATTTCAACATAATGACCTACATCACGATCATCTTTATAACTATCGCCATAAGTTTTATTATTAAGATTTAACGCTTTATTAATTTTTTCCAAAATCATTGCAATCTCTTTTGTTTTAATATATTTTTCAAAATGAGAATTAAAAATAAATGGAACATGTGTAATTTCACCATCGTTGTTTCGACAAATCGCACTTGTTGAACAAAGAAAATCTTCAGTAAAGATTTCTGAAAGAGAAAGAGGGGTGCTTTTGATTGTCATTACGATGCCTGATAAATTTTTAACAGCAAAAGTAGCCTTCCAACCTTCAGGTAAAACACTTTTCACCGCAGCAACGATTTCTTCTTTATCTTCTTTACGTAAATAAGCCATTTTTATACACCTTCTTTTATTTGATATGTGTATTATATCAGTGTGTTTATGGTAAAACAAGCTTTTTTAATAGTTAACTTTCTTTATTTTTAAACATTTTCTTGATAAAATAGAGAAATACTTGAAAATAAAAGAGGTATCAATGAAAATTATAAATAATGACAGTAAAACTTTTTCACCCGAATGGTTTAAAAATTTAACAATTAAATCTGAAATTAAACACGGTTCTATGTTTGAAGCTGTTTTTGTAAATAAAAACGACGACCCTAATGCAAAAACAAAATATTCACCATTTGGAAGAAAATATATTTTTTTTAATGGTGAATATTACAAGTTAACAAGTGATGGTTCTGAAAAAGTCGATAAAGATGATCCTATTATGACTCAAAATTCATTAAACACTGTTGTCGCATATGATTTAAATGAAGAAGAATTATCTTTTCCCGCAAAATATTACATTGAAGAAATTAAAAAAATATTTATTGAAGAAGAAATGAAATATGAATTGTCCGAAGAAGATAAGAGCGTCTTAAATAAATATAATATTGTTCCTTGTCCTGTAATGGGGGCAACTTCAAGCCTTAAAAAAGGAAGCGCTATTAATTATGATGGTGTTCAGTATGCCATTTGTTTCCATTACGATGACCTCGAAAGAAAAGAGTATTTTATTTCTCATGGGGTTTCTCATTTCGAACAAATAAAAGCACGGCATCATGAAAAAATAAAATCAGTCTATGATTTTCTGATGGAAAGCCAAGATATTAAACACCCAATTTGGGTTATGATTGGCGGCAAGGCTGAAATTCAAGCTTTCTTTGGAAATGAAGATGGATATATCGCCATATTATATCTTGATTACGATGATTACAACGATTATGGCTACAAAAACAAAGGAATTAAAAACAAGTTTACTATGATTACCCAAAATAGAGTTAATGATTTCATTTTTGAGGACTTTAAAAATCCAAAAATTAAAGTTGTTAAAAGTAGAGATATTTATGGTTAAATTATATTAAAACCAGTTCAGGCTGTTTTTTTTTAGCAAGCAAAAAAGAGCTACTGGTAGCTCTTTTTTGTTTAATTTCAATATATTATTTAATTTTAAATTTCTTTGAGAGAATGTTAGTAATATTTTCAGATGTATTTTCAAACGAAAGTTTTGAAACATCACTTTTTAAAATACCTAAATCTTTTAATTCTCTAACTATTTCCATTAGATCTGAAAAATAAAAGTTACCAATCAAGTATTCAGAAAATTGTCCCTCAATGTGTTCTTTTAATGTTTTGTATTTATTCAGATGCTCACAATTATGATAGTGATCATAATCACGATCAAAGTTATGAATTAAACTTTCTTTTAAACCAATTTTATTAATATTTTCATCTTTTTGAGACGAAAATGTAAAGTTGCTATTGTATTCCTTGTCTTCCAGAATATCTAATTTTTCATAATCAAAATAATTCCAACTACCCAATCTCTTAGAAGGCATTTTTACGTTATTAACATTTTCATTCAAATGAAAAACTTCATTCTTAATACTTTCTTCGTCAGAAACTCTTGTCGCTACAATTTTTTTGCTTTCTCCTTCGCAATCGAAACCTTCAATATTATAGATAACAAAAACAGAGTTTTTTGATTTCATTTGATTTTCTCTTTTTAAAATTATTTTCTAAACTTATTGTAGCTATTATACTTTTTTTTCAAGAACATAACAACAAAAAGATGACCACTTGGTCATCCTTTTATGTTTTAAATTCAGTTTCAATTTAACAAAATGATTTTTTAAAAAACCTTTTTACACTTTTTCTTAATGTATATCGATGATACGCTGTTTCTTCAGCCAAAAAAGAAAAAATATTTAAAATTCCTTTATAAATTTTATACATAATAAATAAAGGGATTCCGCATGTTATAATCACAAAGGCCATTGCTATAAAAAGGAATGATAAAATGAACAAGAATGTAATAATGAATGAAATTGATACAAAGAAAATACTGTCCGGAATGAGTCCAATTGACCAGCTATAAGCATCAGTAAAAAATGTCATATAAGCATCAAATACGGAGTAAATCATGATTTCACCTTATTGTTTAATAAGTATATAGAAGAAATTCTATGAAGTGATTATATCAGGTTAAAAAAAATTTTTCAATGTTTTTTGTGCCGAATGAAAGAGTCGAACTTTCCAACATAATATATGTATGCATCCATATAATATGTCATACCAACTAAAGCCCACGCTAATGATCTATGAATATGCCTATTCGATCATCTTGGTATATCTGGCATTTTGGAGCCGATGGTAGGATTCGAACCTATAATTTTAATAAAGATGTTAACCTCTTTATTAAACCATGTCGCTCAGGACTTTCTTTTTCCTTAGTTTGACCAAAACTTACAGTAATATTGACCAGGCCTGATCTACTGTAGCGACCCATCGGCATTGAAAACTTAATATATCATTACTTGTTTTTAAAAGCAAATACTTTTTTAAATTAATTCAAGATAACAAAAAAATATTTTCTTTGTTATTTTTAATTATTGCTTCAAACTTCCTGTAACTTATTGTTATTTTTTTTCTTCCCAAATGGACTGTATTGATAATTCTTACTTTATTATAAAATAACCATTTTACTTTTTTAATAGACTCTAATTCCAGCTTTGGGCATTAACATGCCCAAAGATAGTTAGACTACGACAAGAACCCTCGCCCTCAACGAGCCTAGATAAATCGAAGATTTATCTTGCTTTCATCGAGTAGGGCGGGGAGTCATCAGCATCGCCTTGATAAGAAACAAGATATTCTTCATTTTTCCCTTTTTTGTAAATAATTCATATTAACGCAAATCAACAGTTATATGATTATACCAAAGATTTTCAACTAAAATACTAACTAAAAAATCATCTTCCATGATGGTAGAAATTGCTTTTTTGATCGCAAAAGCGATTTTCATTCGTTCATTTCCAATGCTTGACTTAACATCTTCTTTTAGAAAATGATAGTTAAAATTAACAAATTTTGCGGGGGTAAATTTTTCTTTTGGATTAATCATAATTCCGTATCCAATCGTCGGAATATTTTCATCCGCAGCCTTATCAAGAGATACACGAAATTGAATAATTGGCTTTTCAAGTTCTTTGTTTCCATTATCCGCAGAGGTTTTTTTAATTAGTTCGATAAGTTCTTTTTCTACAACTTTTGCCAGATTTTCTGACATATTTTCCACTTCAGATATTTTATTCTTCAACGCTGAAATGCTATCACTTAGAATTGATTCGTTCATTTTGTTCCCTTAGAAATTGCTCTCTTTAATTTTTAAATTATAGCATAAACATACGCAAAAAAAAAGCCTTTTTCGAGAAAGGCTTTTTACTTCTTATTGCTTTTAGGCTGCTCGATCACTCATGTTTTTAATATCAAGCATTTTGTTCCACAATTTAGTCAATAGGTCGCCTTCTACTTTAACCCAAAGAGAACTTGCATCAAAATAAACGTCAAACTTTTCTTTCTCAGATTCAATTTCAACTTCAATCTGAAAAATATTTGATACTGTTTTTTCTTTTTCTCTTGCAATCATATTTTCAACAAAAGAGGACAAGAGGGCTGTTTGGTGAATAAAAAAGTAAGGTTTTTCATTTGGAGACTGATTAATTACCGCATTTCTATTAGCGATGGCGTGATGGCTTAAATTAAGTTTTAACAATTCTGAGCGAACATCAGTCCTCATGATCATATCGTTTAATGTCATTTTATTGAAAAACATTTTCATAACCAATGACAGAGAAAAAGTTAAAGCTTCTTTTTCTACAACACTAATCATTCTTTCGTTTTTATCGTTCATATTTTCACCTTTAAATAAATTGTTTTTTAAATTTTCAATCATTTTGTGCTTATATTTTACCATTTAATAACTTATTTTGTCTATAAATTATTGCTTTAAAAATAAAATTGAAAAATTATCCTTTTAAAAAAGAAAAGAGTCACATTGGCAACTCTTATTCTAAAATTTAATCATTTAAAACTCTTTGAAGATACTTTTTTACATAATTTTTTGCCATCAAATGACATTGAAATCATGTGAAAACCAAATAGATCGACATCTACATGAATAATACCTTTTGCTTTTAAATTGTTAACAACAGCGTTCAACTGTGGTTTTTTTAATACTTCTTTTTCTACTAACAATTCTTTTGGAAAGTTCACATTTTTTGCCTTCTGAGCAATTCCGAAAATAGCTTTCATAACTTTGTTTTCGAGAGCAGAAGTTGTTGCAATCATGATTATTTCCTTTCGATGTTGTTTACGTTTTGTCTTGTTTCTATAAATTAATTATACCATCACAAACACACATAAGCAATCATTAAAAAAAATAAAACAAAAATAGCCACACGGAGTGGCTATTCAATAATAAACCTTATGTTTAAAGATTAAAAAATTGGTTTATTCAAATGGAAGTCAATATTTTGTAAATTGTATTTTTCTTGCCAACCTAGTTTTTTAACAAGTTCTACAATTTCCTCTTTTACAGTAGAAGAAAAATTGTTTTTCATAAAATTATCAAAAGATGGCATATGCTTATAGTTAATAAATGGAACTGGTATTACTGAAACAATTTCACTTCCGTTATGTTTAGCATCGTGCGAACCGATCACAGCCTCTCTCATTCTTTCAGGTGATACATGAAGAACAATAAGATGAGTTACAAGATTTCCAGTGGAGTGTGACGCTATTAGTTTTGCTTTTTTTAATTCCTCTTTTGTCATTCTGAAATTAATTTCCTCAATACATTCACGAGAAACCGCAACTTTAATGCTTTCACCTTCCTCTACTTTTCCACCAACAAAACCTTTAAAACCATCCGATTTTAAAAACCTATTCATTTCTATTTTTTGAATAAAAATAAAAACAAATAGCTGGTTTGGGTTCGGAAAACCCATACTGTGCCATCATCCCTAAGAAGGGTTTAAACGGAAAGTGGAATACACTTTCCATTTACTTTGAGATTTAAACAGGTTTTTATACCATCGTTGTAACATGACAAGCTGAGAATTTCCTTCGGACTCCAATATCTGCTCTGGTATTGTAAACATAAATGTTTTACCGTGGTAATTCATGGTAATAAAACTTTTAACCAATTCACGAATAGAATAATACTTTCTTGCTATGGTATAAGCCGCAGCCTCATGGCTGCTTAAACCATATTTTTTACTGTGTAGTAATTTTCCCAAAATGGATGTATAAGCTGGATTGATTTTGTGTGCTTTTACCCCCATTTTGAAACAACGGGAAAGCAACTGCTCTTTCATTTTGCTGTAAGCAAATGACGAGAGCATTACATTATATTCTTCATTTTTTCCTGACTGCAACTGTTGTTTCTTCCTTTTAAAATCCAGGTCTTCGTAAACAAGGTCTTTGCCTTTATTCAAGGAAAAATCAACGACTTTATTCATCGCATCAAAAATCAGGTTTTCTCGCTGACCTGAGCTTTTATTTCTCAAATCAAATCTGAAAATTTTTGTTTCAATGATTTTACCTTTTTCATCAATGTCGGCAACTGAAAAGTTGTCGGCATTCATATCAATACCCACAACTCCGTTAAGGCTGTTTGTATTGATTTCTACTTCGTCAGGAGTAAACTGAACCGTAAGTCGGTATTTTCCTTTAATTTTACTGACATTGATGGTTAAAGGTTTTCTGTCTGGACTGTTTTTGTCATTAAAATTATTCGCAATGATGATATATTGCATCATATCTCTGTTTGAAATATCTTTTTTTCTTCCTTTTGAATAAAAAGAAATATTTTCCAGGGTAATGTGTTTACCGTATTTTTCTTCAAGGCAATTCGGAATTCTTATTTTTAAGGAATAATTATTCGGAGAAATATAGTGTAATTGTGCATTTCCATTGCCACCTGTTTCATGTCTTGCTCCGGTTAACCGAAAACTGTTATAACGGGCATCGCTCCATGTATTTTTCCATTCAGAATGTAGAACATCGTCTTTAAACTGTTGTTTAAATAAGGATTTTCCGCCAAAACAAATGTGAAATTTTTTATTGTCATAATCATGTTGAAGTTTTTTAATGGCATTTTCAAGGCGGGTTTTCTTTCTATGCAGATATTGTAATGAATTTAACAATTTTGGAATTTTAAGAGAAAAAGCATCTTTGTTTTTTAAAGCATTAAGGTATTTTTCTCTGGCTATTTTTATGTCTTTTTCAGTCTGTTTTAATTTTTCTTTATTATTTGAAATGTAATATTCACGGTTAGACTGAATGGACTCTTTCATGCCTTTTACATCTTCTTCAGCAGAACGTGACCAGCGACGGTCTAATCTTCCATCGCTATGAAAAAACTCTTTTCCTGTCAAGTTTTCATTCCTTAAACCTTTCATGAAAAAACGATGTTTATAAGCATTAAAAACATGGAAAATCTCGGATAAAACAGCTTGCTGTTTTTCGTCCGGCTCTAATCCTGTCATGATGCTTATAATTCGTTTTTTCTCGCTCATTGTTTTTCCATTAAAATAAAATCTATTCATAAATATATCATTATTAAAAATAAAAATCAAATTTAATGCGCTAATTTTAAATCTGTTTATATTATTACAAATTAACCAATAAATAAGAATGAATAGGTTTTGAGTTAACTGTTATAATCCCATCTTTGAACCATTAGAACTTGCGGAACGATAGTTTTTTTCGCTTTATTGCTAATCTCATCATAATCTTTCCACACTTTACTTTCTGTTATTAGTGCTATAAAAGCAGCTTGTGGAAGATTTTCTGGATTACTACCTAATGGTAAAGAAGTGATCATTTACTATTTCCTTTCTATTTTCATAATGATTAATTATTATATCATCATTATAGATTTTTAAAAACAAAAAGCCCGAAAGATCGGGCTTTTTATTTCTTCTATTAAAAAAGTTTAATTTCTTCGATTGTATCAATTTTTTCTTTAAAATCACCTTTATCAACAACCATGTATTCACGGGTTTCTTCAAGGAACGAAGTCGCAGTGTTTACAATCAGCCAAAACTCTTTATTCTCATTTTGATCAAAAATGTTATATTTGCCATTTTTAAGATCGGCAACTTTTTGAATGTCAAAATTAATAAAGTTAAGATGACGGCTAACTTTTTTCCCTTTTTCAAAAGCTGAAACAGGAATCGAAACTTTGCTTTTGGCTTTTTTTACTTCTACTACAAGACGTGTCTTATTTCTTTCAGCACGTTCTTTTTCTACTCGCTCTCTCACATCTCGAACTTCTACTTTTTCAGAAGATTTAATGCTTACTACACCACCTGAAACACTTACACCCTCTGATACAACAGCGATCACGTTTTTATTATTTGAAAGCTCTTTTACATCTTCTGGATGCATAGCTACAATCAGTTTTTTATTTTGCTTATCAAAAAATACCTGATAGTTTTGAGAAAAAACTTCTTCGTCTTCAAACCAAGCATCTTTATTAAGAACGATATGGTCACCAGAAAAATCATATTCATTCTTTTTACTTTCAGATTTATTGACGTTTTTATCATCAAGAAAGTAAACGTTAAGTTTTACATTATGACGACCTTCTTTTGTAGCGGTAAAATAAACGTCGATATTACTTTTACCTGCTTTTACTGTAAAGTTGTAAGCAAGCTCTTTCAGAACCTCAATGGTTTCACTATTAAGTCCATTAACGTTATGAGAAAGAACTTCAAATTCAATCTCACCTTTAATGAACGAACGAATAGCTTCTACTACCGAAAGATTTGAATATCCAAAAGAACGGGAAGAGAAGGACATCGCCCGGCGTTTAGCATTTTTAGAAACAATGATCTGTGCTACATATTTAGGTTTACGTACACTATTATTATGAATAAAAGCCATTTTTTTTACCCTTTTAATTGTTTAATATTTTATTTCGTGAGTAAGACTCACTTCTCTATTCAATAAAGCTAGTATATCAAAAACACACAACGCTAGTCAATCAATTAAGCGTTAATAATACCAATAACAATAGAAAACATTAACCCTAAAACAAGAAAGCCACCTGCTGTCCTCATGATAAATTCATCATATGGAAAATCTTTTGGGTTAAGACTGATCTTGCTTGACGAAACTTTAAAAATGTTTCCAGTCTTTTCATCTTTTACAGTCGCTTCTTCGGTAAAATCATTGTCAAAGTAACCGCCGATAATTGTTTTTTTCAACAAAACAAGCTCGTCCGAAGAATTATACTTATAATGAATCTTATCTGTTTTATAAATATGAGAGCTTCTAAGAAAAACCTTATCTCCAACAGATGGGATTGCTTTATTCTTAAAAATCTTTTTCATTTTTCTTCTCTCATTTATTTGATAAGTTAATTATACACAAACACACACGTTAAATCAAACATTTTCAAAAATTAATTTTCTTCATTAAATTTAATCCTTCTTCCGTGAACTCAACGCTTGGAGTGAACAAAAACTCTTCACCATTATCTAAAATTAATGGTTCTTCTTCTGTAATAAAACATAAACCTTTTTTTATCAATTTTTTGTAGGTTGTCATTCCTGCTGTAATAAAGCCCATAAAATCTTTCTCATTCTTGTCTGGAATTTGCGTTAAAATTATCCCACCACCTTTTTCAGACAACGTTTTTAATGCCGCCATTTCAGATTCTGAAAATTTTTCAACGTTTTCCATTGCCTTTTCCTTATTTAATAATTTTACTCATTTTATCTTAAACACACAATTAAGATCAATAGTATAAAAAATAATGAATTAATATTTTCAAAAAAAATCCCCGCGAGGGGATCTTTTTAACCATTTAGAAACTTTTCATAATTTCACGAATTTTATCAATCTGTCCATTCACAAAATCTCTTTCATTCACTTCACTTTTGAATGAAATACCACGATTGCCAGCACGAATTTGTTCAATTTTTGCTTGCTTTTGCCTAATTTCTGCTTCCAGACGGGCAATCATTTCATCATCTTCACGTTGACATTTTTCAATCTCTTCTTTGAACAAATTTTCAAGATAAGCAACAATATTTTTTTTGTTGGTTGTCCAGTTATGCATTGTTTTAAACCCACCCTCGCTTTTTCCATTGCTAAGGCCATAAATACTGTATTGTTTGCGCCAATCTTCTCGATCTTCATATTTGCTTAAATCAACTTCATCGGACGTAGTGAAACGACCATGAGCAACTTGTTTAACAACTTCTTTTTTGACGAATGAACTAATGAATTTATCAAAGTGATAAATGTTGTTCCAAAATGAAACTTCGTTCAAATTTACAACAACGTCACCAACTTTAAATTTATTTTTTTCTTCGCTCATTTTTAATATCTCACTTAATTATGAAGTTGATTAATTGTACAGCAAAAATAAATTTTTATCAATATTTTAATAAAAAAAAAGCCACTACGAAAGTGACCTTTTTTAAAATCTTATGCTATTTTAACTCTTCACTCAAAAGTTCGAATACTTTTGACAATTTATCCGAATCAATTGTTTTCCAAAAGTAAGAGTTTGACATTTTAGAAATGTTTTTTTCCTTCTCAATGGAAAAATTATAAGCGTCTTCGTCTTTATATCCAAAAACACTTGCACCTGCTGAAATAGACAAAGATGCTCGACGAATTTCATCATTTGTCCGAAGATTGGCCTTGTAACGATTACCACGCTCATCTTCTACCTCAAAAAATTTTGATCCGATCTTTACCACTTTCATGGTTTTTTTCCATCGTCCATTAATACGATTATCATCGGAAGCAAAGAAGAAAGTTTCGCCTAATTTAACCATATCTTTCAGCTTATCGCTCATTTCTTGATTTTCCTATATAATTTTTTATAAATATTAAAAAAGTTTCTTTCGTTTCAATAAAAAAAGTATAGCAAAAACACACCTCAACATCAAGATTTTTTTATTTTAATTATCAAAATGATTATGAGCAATGCTTTTCAATGCTTTCCAAAAGTCGAACTAAATCTAATGTTTTTTCGGCATGAAATTCGCCTGTTGCGTCTTCATAGACACGACAATTCCATATTCCTTCAGACTCAATTTTCTTAAATTGAAGAAATGTCATATTCGGGTTTAAATACTCTAACAATTCAATGAAAAGAATTGGATCTTCCGGTTCAATTTCCGGCTCATATCCAACAGCTTCATCTCGACCGCCCCAAGAACCTCCGTTATAATGGACACCACCAACTTTCCATTCTTTTTTAATATCTGAAACCTTTTTACCAAAAGATTTTTCTATTTCTTCAGCAACAAGATATTTATTTTTAACGTTCATTTATTTTTATAACCTTTGAAATTGTTAAAGCCTTTAAATTACGTATCAAAGGCTTTATATTTTTTTGATTATTAGATTTCAGAAAGCATACGCTTCAATGATTTTTGTTTAACTGAACGTTTATCACTACGAATACAACGAGCAGTTTTATTTTTATTTCGAGTTCTTTTTTTGCGACCAGCCTTATGTTTTCCAGCAACATAAGTGAAACCATCATCATCCATTTCACGTTGTCCGTGCATTGCCTTTTCTTCAATAAGCATCTTTTATTCCTTTCAATTGTTTAACTTATTTTAATTCATTTTAGACAATTATTCAATATTTTTCTTATAAATTCCCTTTTTCTTTAAATCATAAAGTTCCTTGCTACTATAAAAACCATACTCGATTAAAATCAACCCAGGGTTTTCTTTATTTCCCATAAATTCACGATCAATATAAAGAAAACAATTTACACCATCAAGGCTTGCATCATGCAATCCATGTTCTAAATTTTCAATGTCTTTTGAAAAATCTTCAACAGTTTTATCATAAATTTCATTAAAAATTGTTTTAATTTTAATTGATTTAAAAATTGAATTTTTTGACTTAACCTTGACTCTTTTTTCTTCTTTAAAATTTTTGGCACCATTACTTCCAACCATTTCATTAGGAAGAATAACATCACTCAACAAATAAACTTTTTCATTACTATATGGCTTATATTTCTCATTTTTTCTTTCACGAATATAAGCATAAGCTATACGTGGCACAATATAAAAATTAACCTTATGCTTTTTTTCTTTTTTGTTTGGACTATCATATGAAAATAAAACGAATCCATCACATTTTTTAGCTTTGTTTAAAAGCTCTCTAATATTATTTTCTGTAAAAAACGAAAGTAGTTTTTTCTTACTTTCTCTTACAGTCTCCATAAAATAACCAGAAGCACCATTCATATCGTTTCTGACATTGGAAATAAGGTGTAAAATTGCTTTTCGAGAATAATAATGATCCGCACTATCATAATCAAACATGACAGACATACAAGGTTTAATTTTACGACTTCCAGTATTTACAAACATTTAAATTCCTCATCTTTTTTAATAGTTAAATTATACCATATTCTTCATTAAAAATACAATAACTGTAATCCATACAACCTTTGTATAAATATATTTACACTGCATTTTTAATTATTTTAGTCTGTTTTTCAAATAATCGATTTTTGATAGCTTTTATCAATTGTTTCTTTACAATTTATTCTGTTTTTTTTATATTTTTTTTCTTGATGTCAGCCATTTTGGTTGACAATCCGAATTGTCAACCATTTTGGTTGACAAAAAAAACACTAAATTTAATTAAATGTCAACCTTTTTGACGGTTTACACCAAAATAAAATGTCATTGTTTTCACATTAAATTAGGTAATTTTAATAACATGATGCCTCTACTCTTAGTAGTCCTTCTATCTTCTTAAAATGATTATAAAGTTTTGATCGAAGAATATTCTTTTTCTTGTTCATTTTTTCTCTATCTGAAATAAAATCTATTGAAGAACGATTAGACAAATAAACTCTTGTATCGCCATATTCAATTTTCGCTTTTTTTAATTGTATAAATATTTCATTTTCCATATCTTTATCGCTTAAAAAATCTTCACGGTGAAATTCTTTTAAAGTCTCAGTAAAACCAGATTTTTTGTAATTAATGAATGTTTTTTTGCTGGACATATTAAAGACCTTTATACTTTCGATTATATTTCAAAACTCTGCCATTCATGGCGTGATAGTTCATTATAGCATATCTATTTTAAGCAACAAAATAAAAAAACCGCTATCCAGCGGTTTTTTTATTTTCTATATTTTTTAAATTCGCTTCCATTCTAATTTATAATCGACTCCAGAAACATAAAATTCAAAACTACCTTCTGTTTCTTCTTTTCTTACCAGATCTTCGATGTCTTTTTGCATGTAATCGAAAGCACTTTCCATATCTACTTCCAGGCCATTTTCTTCAATTTCGTTTTCTTCATTGCAAACTGAAACTACGCCTTCAATCTCAACTTCTTCTTCATTTTCATATTCAAAGATTTCATGAGATTCAAATCCTTCCTCGAATCTTTTTCCAACCTCCCAATCAATGTAAATTGTAACATTTTCATTTTTTGACAAGCTTGGTGATACTTCTGAAAGATCAATCGTCATTTCCAAATCTTCTTGATCTGAATTATCGCCACCTTTTAATTTTTCAACAATTAAATGTTCGACAGCATTAGCGATATCAGTAAGTTTATTTTCTCGAATAAAGTCACCGACAGCAGAATTAGTCACATTTTCACCATCTTTTTCGAATGAAAAATTAAAAAGAATTGTGGCAACAACAGTATTTTTGATTGTGAATGAATTATTGAAAATGTTTTTCATTATTTTTACCTTTGTCTGTTTTAGAATGATATTATAACATCAACTACAAAATAGGACAATTCATTATTAATCTATTAATTCTTCTTCAATTGCTTTATTTTTCAAATTTCTTGTTGCAATTTTAGCCCTTGCTCTAATTCTTGTTCTTACAAACTTTTTAGCACCACGAGTCGATTTTGCTATCATCCTATTATTTCCGTCACATGATATATGAGAATGAGCAATAACTACTTCTCCGCCAATATCTGCTTTTGTAACGAAACCATCTAACCATTTTTTTCTAATTTTATCATTTCTTGACATATTTTTTCCTTTTAAAAGATAAAGAGATTATTCCAGGACAGAACAATCTCTTTTTTATTTAATTTAGTGAACAACTTTCTTTTTCATGGTAATAATATATCCATCTTCTTTTGCTTTACCATACCATTTCACACCAAATTCATCTACTGCTTCTACGTTTATCATTTTGCCACAAAAACCGCTACGGCTTGTCCACATTGCAGTCACTTTCATTAATACTTGATCTTCTTTCCAAACGATAATATTTTTCCCTGATAGATAAGCACTGATTTTGCTTTCAGTTTTCAATTGTTTTTTTGCTTCGATAAGAACTCCCTCATCAGAAAACACTTCACCTTTATCATTCCAGGCATAATTTGTTGTGAACCCGTTGTGACTTGCTCCAATAAAAACTTTTCCAGTTGAAGCACAAACAATTTTTTTCCCGATCAGAGATTCATTCATCATAATCAATTACCTTTGTTTTTTGATTAAAAAATGCCTTTTCAATAAAATTATTATACACAAACACACTTGCTTATTCAAGTACTTTAAGTGAAAAAGGCCGCAACGCGACCTTTTTAATTTTAATTCATGCTTTCTAGCTCATGAAGTTTTCCTTCACGTTTCATTTCTCTAATTTTACTTTTACTTACACCATATTTTCTAGACAATTCATCGATTGTCCCTTCTGGTGCAACATTATTTATTTTTTTAAAATTGTTTTGGGCAATTAATGATTTTTGACGTTTATTGTAAGCCTCTTCACGTTGTTTTTTTTCTTCTTCATTTTTTAAATGACGACTTTCCTGATTGATAGCATTTTGGAAAGAATTACGGAAATAATTTTTTAAGTTTTCGTATTTTTCAAGAATACTTTCACTTTTAAACATTTCTTCTTCATTTTCTGGAAGTCGCCCATTTTCCTTATTGAAAATGACAAGGCAGATTTCAAATTTACAATTGTCATTCAAAATATCAAAAAGATAATTTTCATAATTACCAATAATTGACAACCCTACCATTACGCTTGAAAAAGAAATATCTTTATTCATTTTATTCTTCCAAATAGATTGTACACATTTAATATGCTTATATTATACATAAACACAAACACTCAATCAACTTTTTTCTTAAAAATATCAATAATTAAATATATTATTAAATAAATCGTATTAAAAAATGGCATCACAGCATAAATTTTATGTCTATTCATTACTGAACTAATTGTTTCCATTGTCACAATGTCAACAATTATTTCATTCCTTTCATATTGTTCTTTTTCTTTTATTTTTCCAATAAAATAAACGCTCAATACAGAATTTAAATAAATAATAAAAGATAACGTTTGAAATATATTCATTTTTTCCTCTAAATCAATAAAGGCCACCCAAGTGACCTTTTATTTTTTTAAACTTCTTTGCCAAACTTATCCTTAATATATTTTCTTCCTAAGTTACACATTATAGCAAAAATAATGCCCATTAACAATGCGCGCGGAAAACCATTTAATTCAGAAACATATCGACGAACAATTTCAAATGGTATTTGCCAAAACATAAAAATAACCACATAAAACAACACTTTTTCATACAATTTTGCTTTCATTTTATCCCTTTATCGCTTTTTTTAATTTGGTGGAATTACACCAAATTAGAATTTATCAGTAGGCTGATACGGTCCAATATTCACCACAATCATTTACGAAAAAATTTTTAAGCCCTAAGAAACCTGCATTTTTCGCCCATTTTTTATGATTAATGTGAGCCTTATATGCAGTCATTTTTAAAATATTCCCATCGCCGTCTCTGGAATAATTACCGCCTGATTTAAGTGGTTTAGCTATTCCTTTAAAATTTTTGTCAATATACACGCCATTTTTCATTATCGTTTGCATTTTTTAAACCTTATACATATAAACAGCACCGTATTGTGGCATATCAATATCTACCTTTTCAAACTCAACTCCATTTGAATTGCAATCTTTGATATAGCTTTCAATTACACGATCATTATTAGCATGAATAGTGACATAATAATGTCCACTTTTATAAAAAACGCCAGTAATAATAGTCGATCCTAATGGAGTTTGAGCACGAATAAGAGCAATCGGGTTGATAACCTTTTCAAAAAGAAAAGCATACTCTTTACCATTTTTCATTACCTTGTCCTCATTATTTTTTAACTTTTTTAAAATCAATTTTGTTAATATTTTTTTAACTAATTACCAGACTAAATCATTGAGAGTTAATGTCTCTTCCTCATATGTAAACTCTTCTACATTCATTTTATTTCTAACATAATCGCAAGCAGAAATAAAATTAGGAAAATCTTTATTTGATTCAAAAGTTCCACCAAGTCCACCAATGATCTCTTTTTCACGATGCCATGTTTCAAAAAAAAGAAATGTTTTCTTTTTTTCTACGAAAAATTTAGCATCACCATAAGGATAATTAACTTTAACAATTTTAACTTCAGGGACTTTTTTCATGATATTCTCTTTTAAAATTTATTAGACAGAAAGCATTGAAGATACTTTTAGGATTTCCATAATCGTAGCATAACGAAACATTTCTGGACGGCCTTCTTTTACATATTCATCTACAGACATTTTTCTCCAATTCTTATCGGGGCGATTATTACAAAGGTTCCAATTTTCAGATTTATTTTTACGGTAATGAACCATAACGTTAACATTTGATTTTAGACTACCAGGAGTTGAACAATAACGTTGGGCTGTTATACGAACTTGATTCCCATTGTCTCGGACAAATATTTGAGATACTTTAGTGATATTTTGTTCAGTGTTCATTTTATTCTCTTCATTTATCCCTTTCATTAAGTTCATTATAGCATGTTTTTTTCCTTTGTGGTATTTTTTTAAACAAAAAAGGCCACTATGAAGTGACCTTTTAAATTCAATATTTATCTTATTTTGTGACTGCTACAATACCAAGAGTAAGTCCAGCAATTGCCGCAGCACCAGCAGCAACAGCGCCTAACGTTGTCCAGGTATCTGCATTTTTAGCATCGGCTGACGCTTCATATTTTTGTTCACCTGTTACCGGGTCTGTAACGTAATGCCCTTTTTCAGGTCCCGTTGCACAACCAGAAAGCATCATTGCAATCAGAGATACAGCGATAATTTTTTTCATTTTAATGCCTCATTTAAGTGTTCACATTATGATTCATTATAGAATCAAAAAAATATAAAGTCAATTAAATTAATGTTTTATTGGCCTGTTTTCCAAAAGTTTAATTTCATCTCTCTGTTCAATTTATCTAACTTTGACTCTAATTTTTGCCTTTTGTTCGCTTCAGCTTGAAGATAAAACGATAAAGCATTGACTACAGATTCTGTATTAGAAAGATTAATATGCTTTTTTTCAAAAAAACCATCTTTGTTTAAAAAACCAACGGCAAAAGAACCATTTTCGTTTTTAACAACTACAAGATTTCCAGAAATGGTGTTTTCAATTTCTGATACAATATTCATAATTAACCTTCTTGGTTTAATTGATAGTCTTAGTGATTAAAAGAGGAAAACCTGATTTCAAAACTTTCTCTTTTAACAACTTTTCAAAATTTCTCTTGTCTCTTGCGGTAGAAAAATTAAACATCGGTTTATTACCTTTATATAATTCCATTTTTTTTCCAGTATTTTATTTAAGCCGCAGAAAAAACATAAAAATGATTATCAATAAAAAAACTATCTTCGCTAACTTCACCTTTGATTAGACTTGAAACCCTCGATGACAGCCATTCAATACCTTGACCTTCAATCTTTTCTACCATAGTGACAATCGCTTTTTCGGTGGCAACAATCAATCTTTCAATGTTTATCACACGATAAGTTGACTCAATTAGCATTAAACCTTCAAGTGGATCGCTACTTACATTTCCATTTTGCTCGATAACTTTAACTTTAATTTCTTTCATGTTATTCCCCACCATTTATAATCAAACGTTCTTCAATCAACGTTCAATGGATCAATTTATAAACAAAGTATACCTATTTATGCTTTTTTTTTCAACTTTTTTGTTTGTCTTTACATTTCATAAATTCTTTATTTTACATAATGTTATAGTATGTCAAACACTTTATTTTTTATTTTTTGTTTAACAAAAACATAAAAACAAAATTTGAATAATTTTCCTTTTTAAAAGAAAAACTTCATTAAAAAAGGGCATTTCAACATTTGCTGAAACGCCCTATTTTATTAGGCAACAACGTAGTTTTTAGATGATGCCTTTTTGCACAGCTTTTTACCTTCAAAAGACATGCTCACCATATGGAAACCAAACAGATCGATATCTACATGAATAATACCTTTTGCTTTAAGGTTGTTAATAACAGCGTTCAACTGTGGTTTTTTTAACACTTCCTTTTCAACCAGCAATTCTTTTGGAAAATTCACATTTTTTGCTTTCTTCGCAAAACCAAAAACCGCTTTCAGAACTTTCGCTTCCAGAGCAGAGATATTGGTGATCATGTTGATTTCCTTTGTGTGTGTTTGCGTTTAATCATTCACTGTTTCAATGAAATTATTATACTACCACAAACACACACATTCAACCTTTTTTTTTAATTTCCACAAATAATTGTTAATTTTTTCCACATTTCACTATTAAAATAATAATCAGTGAAACAACTATCACCATCACCAATTTTTATTGACTTGTCATCTTCATCAAAATTACCGATAGCTGATATTAACAAATTTCCTTTAAAATAAACATCCAGAGGATAAATATCAGATTGTTCATCTAGATCATCACATTTCCTATCTACAGACATATACAAATATTGACTTATAATATTTACGTCCTTTGTATGTATACCTTCATTTAATTTTTCAGAGTAATCACCAATTTGAACTTTTGAATCAAAACCTGCTTCTTCAAGCGATTTAAAATTCTTCCTAACTTCTCGGTCGGCAGAAATACAACAATGAACAATTATTGACATATAGAACCCCTTATGGTTTTTTTTTAAACTTTTCAAATTATATCATATCTAAATGTCATTTGAAACCTACCTTTAAACGTAGTTTTGAAAAACAAAAGCTTTTAAATGTTCCTATGTTTATGGTATAATACATTATAAGTTAAACGGAGGATTTAAAATGTCTCAATTTATTATTTCAATTTTAGTTGTTGGCGGCATTTTTTTTGGACCAATTATTCTTTGTTTTATTTTCAATATAAAAGAGGCTCGTATCGGAAGGGGGCGGCACACCGTTAACTCAAAAATTAAAAAAAATAAAGCGTTTCACTATGGACAATCTCATTCAAACGGCTCAGAATTTAATAAAAGAAAACCATTTTCTTACACTGGTAATCGTAGCGGAAAATATACTGGTAAATATTATGGTTAAAATATAAAAGCAACCTTCGGGTTGCTTTTTTTTATCAGTTGTCTTTCAAAACCCCGTCTCTTTAGGGCGTGGTAGTTCACTTAATATTTGTTAAATTCTTTATCTATTTTTTTGTAAAACTTATCGTGTTTCTTATTGGCTGAAAGAAGTTTGCACAAACAAAAATATTTTTCAGCTTGCTTTATATAGCTTTCCTCTTCTATTGAAAGAGTTAAACCTTTAGATTTTTTTCTCTTAATTAAATAAAGTTTTAATTTGTATAACATATTTTCAAAGTTAAAAGAACTTGTTTTTTTAAATATCATAAATAATCCTTCTTTTTAAATTTAAAATAAAAAAAACCTGTTGACATTATGAACAGGTTTTTTGTTTAAATCAAATATTATAGCTTTTGAGCTTCAATTTCTGCCTCTCTTCGGGCGATCAGGATGTCGATAGTATCTCGCAATACTTTATCTACATACATGTAAATATCTTCTTCAATTCCATCTTCACGCATATTTTTTCTGAACAGATTAATATGTTTTGGAATTTCCTCGACTTCTCTACTACCAACTTTAAAACTTTCGTGAATTTCAATCTCTTGTTTTTCTTTATTGTTAAAGTTTAGGATTGCCTCATTTGCCATCGCAGACATAATTTGAATTGGGTTATAATAAAGCCCATGAGTAATCATATAACTTACAAAATATTGCTTATGCTTTTTAATTTTTTCTACTGTATTTTCATCGGCCACTACACCACAAAAAATAACCTTATTCATAATTTACACCTTATCATTTTAAAGTATCTATATTATACCAAAAAAAAACAGTTCCGACTATTTTTTTTTCTGTTTGTTAAAAAAAAAGGATAGCGCGAGCTATCCCTTTTTTGATTATACCTGTTAAGCAGTGTATTCTTTAACCATATCCTCTAATTCAAATCGTGTTTTCGGGGATTGGCTAAAAGCACTTCCAAAAGGTTGATATTTAAAATCAATCTTACAATCAATTTCTTTCAGAGCGTCTACCAATTCTGAAACACCAATAAAACGAGATTTGATTTCTTTTCTATTAATTACAGCATAGGCTTTTTCTTTTACCGCAGCCATAATATCATCAAGTTTTACAGTTTTTGGATCAGTATCAAGGAAAATATAACTTGCCCCTTCATACTCCATACTGTTTGCGGCTTCGCGCATTTCATCTAAAAATTCACGGTCATTACAAATTTCTTTGATGAATTTTGGAGCAAATTTAGCTTTCACATTTTTAAATTCGTCCCCAAACATGATTTTGGGATTTACTTTCATTACTTTTTTAATAAAATCTTTGTTTCGGAGTAATTTTGGTGCTACATAGTTTACCCCTGTACCATAAAAATACGTGTCGGCACTTTTAGAACCGCATTCAGCACTTAGATAATCGAATAAATTAATCGCAATCTGCTGATTTGAACGTAAACCTAATGGCAATTTTTCATATTGTTCAGCAAAGCTGATCTCTTGATCAGTGTTGTCAATTACCAAAGAAATAAATTTGTCCAAAAACTTCTCATTTTCGATAATTTCTTTCGGCAACGAAGTAAGGGCATCCAATTTAATGCTTGAATACTCTTGAATATTGAGTTTGTTTTTCAGGAAAATTACTACATACTGAAGTTCAAGCTCACGATCCGGACGTACATTTTCAGCATTGATCTTCGCCAACTCTTCAAATACAGCTAAATCAATTTTTTTAATTTTTGAAAGATCAAAGTTCTCTTCTAATTGTTTCTCTAAACTATGTTCAGACCATAAACTGCCTACATTAGACATGTCAATTGTAGAGATCAATTCTTTCAGATCTTGTTTGCTCATTTTTTCACCTTTTGTTTTTTAGATAAGTTCATATGTTACACACATATGATTAATGTACTTTTTGGAATTGTGTTTCTATGAGATCATTATATCTCTATTTTTACTATAAAACAAGAGAAGATTTTAAAAAATTTCTTTCCAAAATAGATAAAAAAGTTAGATTTTCATTTGATGAATATGCTATAATAACTTTATTGATTGAGACATATTTAATCATTTTAAAGGTATATGATATGATGACAACACTTATTTGTTTAGCGGTTTTTTTTGGACCTATCATCTTATGTAAGATTTTTGGATTGAAAGAAAATCCACTTCATCGTCAACGACAAAATCAGAAATTTTCTGAAACAAAATCTTCACCAGTTAATAATAGAACGCGCAGAACATCATCGCATACTCTTGACATGATGATATTAAATGAGCAAATCAATAGTCGCTACGATTATAATCAATGCAAAAATGAATGTAATTACGAAGAAAAAAAATATTCTGAATAATAATTTGTGTATTTATTTTAAACGCTAAAAGAAGAACCACAACCACATTTGGTTTTAGCATTTGGATTTTTAAAGACGAATCTAGATCCCTCAAGTCCAGTAGTGAAATCAAGAATGCTATCGTGCAGATACTGAAGGCTCATAGCATCCACTGCTATATTTGAACCTTTTACATTTATTAAAAAATCATCATCTTGAAGTTTTTCATCAAATTTAAATCCATATTGAAAACCACTGCATCCTCCGCCTGTTATATAAATCCTTAAAAATGTTCCTTCTGGTTCAACCTCTATAAGTTCTTTTATTCTTTTTTGAGCATTTTCAGTCAATGTTATATTTCCACCATATTCTATCATCTTATCCACCTTTTTATAATTTGTTTCATTTATAATACATCTTTATTTTTTTTAATCAAATCTATAATTCTTTGAATTTTTATATTTTTATGATATAATTGGCTTTATAACGTCATCGAGCAAAGGCTTAAATATGAAAACAATCAAGATGCTTTCCACAAATCACTACATTGATAGCACAATTACAATTCGAGAAAATACTCTTGTTTATGTAGACTATGATTTGATTGACAAAGAGGGAAATGTTAGTGTTTCGGTCGTCGATTCGCGTTCCTTTATCTTTGGTAAGCAATTTGTAGTTCCTACTGGTTTTCTTACCGCGCCTTATGGATCGGAGAAATTAAAAGAGAACGAATTTAGACTTAAAGAAGAAACAACCATCAACAATATTGTTTTTTCTAAAGGACGAGTTTTTTCTTTGTACAAACAAAAAGATGATATTTTTACTCTTCAGCTTCTTACAAATGATGGTTGGGCAACTGTTTGTCATATTGATTTAACTATGTCTGAAATTGAAAATTTATTTGTTTTTTAATTAAAATTTTAAATAAAAAACAGGCCAGCGCCTGTTTTTTTTACTTATACTCTATTTTGGGTATTTGATTTTTCACTGATAGTCTAACTTTATCGGAATAATCTAACCTTTCCTTACTTTCTTTATCAACAAAACTTTCATATAAATAAGGATTATATATAGCCTGCTTATATTTTTCTTGACTTTTAAATACTTCTTTTTCGCTTATAAATCCTACAATTCCAGCATGAACATTTTTTCGTCTTTCTGATAGAACTTTTTGTCTTCCTTTTTCACTCACTTTAAAAATAGCGTTATCTAACTCTATTTCTGTAACATGAGCAATTACTATACCACTTTTCATACTTCTAACAGAAAAAACTTTTTTATGCAGATTAAAGTAAATGAATACTTTTTCTTTTCCTTTCATTTTTTCACCAATTAATAAGTTCTTGCTCTTTGAATGAACTCTTTTAGACTTTCATCGTAGGAATCAAATTTTTTATTAAATTCACTTTCACTATTGTTAAAGCAAACTTTTCCTTCTTCTTTATATTGTGCCAAAGCTTCTTTTTCGATAAAACGATCAATTTGCTCTCTATTAAATCCATAAGCACTTGGTTTTAAAAAAATCTGTTTCATCAATTCATTGGTATGATTAATTCTTTCTTTTCTTGCTTCCGAATAGTTACAATATTTTATTTCATTAACACCTTGAGCGGCGGCTTTAATAAACAAAACCGAATCAATATCATCAACAGGCTTTAAAGGATAAGTAGCATTATTTATTACTTGATCTATTTGTTTACTTTTTGACATATTAGCACAAGAAGAAACTAAGATAGAACAAAATAAAACTAAAGACACTTTAATAACATTTTTCATTTTTTTCTTACCTTTTCAATTATCTAAACACAGTTAAAAAGGCGTTGTTCCCACAACACCTTTTTCTTTTACTAACTTTTATGCTTATTTTTTCTATAATCGATTTCTTTCCAGAAAATATCGAAATGTTTTCTGGTTATTTTTGCCAATCTTCCATCTTTTTTGTTATGAAACACAATACCTTCAATATAATGCTCGTTAAGGTATTTTTTGATTCCTTCATAACTCCTATCTGGAACATCAAGAACAATACCACCATGTTTCATCAAAATATGCTTATCAAGTTCAGCAGTATTTTTTGCGATGTTTGGCCCCATAAGCTCATAAGTGCAACCTTCTACTAACTCACTCTTACTATTTTCAAAGGCTTCAAGATGATACTTATCATTCTTACCTACTGGAACCCAACCAGGCCAATGGAAAGTATTTGGATCATAACTTTCCTCGCAAGGAACAAAACCTTCAGGAGGTGTTTTAAAGCAAGAAATATCGGGCTTATCCCCTGGTTTAAAGTTTTTACTGTATTTAGGAAGAAGTTTTCTATCATACCTTTTCCACAAAATACCATCTTTAAACAAGCAAGCTGATCCGTCAAGCTTTAACGTTGCAACAGCATCATCAGTTAAAACCCATTCACAACCTTTTTTTACTTCATTCAAAACAATTTCATTTTCGTGATCATAATTGAACACGCATGCAGTTTTTTTCATCTTTTTCTTTCCTTATTATGTAAGTTAACGATTTTCGAGTCCCGCCACCTTACAACAGAAAACATAATAACATAGCTGATTTAAATTTTCAACACTTTAACCAAACTTTAATTGTGTTTCTTCATATCCTGCATTTTTCATAACAAAATTATCTTCTTGCACTAAATGCATTGGTGATAATTTATTTAAGATCTTGATTATTAATGTATCAATGTCACTCTTAAAGTCATTAATTATTTCATACTTTTCTTGGCAATCTTTATCGCCATTTAACAAATCATAGGAAATATCAGCAAAAATAATTTTTAATGAAAAACGAAGATCGCTTAAATCGGCATAATCCATTTCAATTTCTGCTTTTTTTTCATCTTCTATTTTATTTAACCCTACAATAAGTTGCTCTACTCTTTTATCAAGAGAGAATTTGACATAAGAAAAAACAACTTTAACGTCTTTGATTAAAATTTCATGTGTTGTTTCTTGATCTATTGATTTTTCTAAAAGTTCGGCTATCACCTCTTTTATCTTATTGAACTTATTAAAATTTATCATTATTTTCACCTTAAATCTTCAAAAGAAAAAGCTGAACATCATTCAGCTTTTATTTTACATCTCAATTTTGCGCATATCTTACTCTTTTCCTCAAAAATAGTCAATGTTTTTTTAAATTTACATTTCAAGTGTTTTTAGAGTTAATGTTTGTTTTTTTATAATTTTCGATATTATATTTTTATTGGTGGACTTTTGTAAGTATTAAAATGTTTTAAATTGTTTTATTTAACATAATATTTGATTTGATTATTATTTAATTTAAGACTTTTAAATGAAATAAACATTCTGGATTAAATAAAATGAAACTAATAAACTTAAAAAAATACAAAGCTTTTACATTGATTGAAATATTATTAGTAATAGGAGTGATTATGATTATGTCTATTATTAAGATAAGGGATATTAATGAAGAAACAGAAAACATTCAAGCTAAGATGCTGGCTGGACAAATAGAAACAGTTGCCCAAGCGACTAATGCGTTTTTAGTCTTAAAATATAATGAATTATCAAATCTTTCTTCTTCTGGTGTTTCATGCAATACAGGAACAAATACCTGTAATATCACATTACAAAATTTGAATGATAACGCTTTACTTCCCCCAAATTTTGCTACTAATTCAATAATGGGGAGTCCTTATGAAATACAGTTAAAAAGAACGGGTTCTTCGCCTAATTATATGATATCCGGCGTTGTGTTAACTAAAGGAAATAAAAATACAGAAAATACGTCTTCTCTTGTTTTTTTAGGAAAAGTATTACGTGATATCGGACGGGATGGGGGATTAAATAAAACAGAAGGTAAAATTATCGGCACGTCGAACGGCTGGAGCGCAGATAGCTCGCTGTTCCCTGTTTTATCTGGTAAGACAGGTTATGTAGGCTCTGCGGTTGGAACACTCTCAGGGGCTTACTACGTCTATTTAAGACGTGATGGGAGTCTTCCTATGACTGGCGATCTTAATCTCGATGGTCATAACATAAAAAATGTTAACAATCTTTCGGCAACTGGAACTATTTCAACTGAAGGAAATATGTATGCGGCTGGAACTATCAGTGCTAAAGGAACTATTAATTCTAACACATGGATAAATGCTAAGAATGGATATGGCGATATGATTAGTATTGGTGGTGGAAATTCTGGAAATGATTATGAAATAAAATTATCTAATCCTAAAAGTCCTTTGCTTATTTATGCGGCTGGTGAAACAAATGATTATACTACAACACTTAAAGTCTCACGTAATATGACTGTAGGACAAAGATTAGGATTAATGGGATATAACCCTAATGACTTACCTTCTGGTTGGGGTGGTGGACTAAGGACTCTTGATGTTTATGCGTCTGGCACTGTTGGAATTGGTAATAATGGCGATTTAACTTCATATATGAACTCAACTGGTGTTCATACCACACAAAATATGACGGCTGGTGGTAATATTAACGCAAATCAAACTATTAATGCGGCTGGAAACATTAATTCTAGCTCAAATATCTCAGCAAATCTCAATGTTAATGTCGGAAGGTATCTTTATATTGATGGTAGAGCGATTTCAGGGGGAGGTTGTTCACCAAATGGAGCACAGGGACGAACAGAGGCAGGTAATATTATGTCTTGTGTTAACGGCACATGGAAAAGTGCTAATGGCAAACCACAAAAAACGTTTTATAGCTACTCTAATTATAAAAATTCTTATAATTATTACAATATTGGCACTCATGATGTATGTGTTTCAATTTATGGAAACGAAAACGATCAAGATGATACATGGCGAGGTGTTGAGCAATATGCTACCGATCAATGGAGAATTACGGTGAAAAATGGAAGTGAGACTGCTCTTTGTTTAGACTGGTAAAAATAAAGCCTCAATCAATGGAAAGATTAAGGCTTTATTTGTTTTTTCTAAAAATTAAACAACTACGCCGCGATCAAGAAATTCACCAAATTTGATACATTTATTTTCATCGGCATTTGAATCTGTAATGCTAAACTCAGCACCTCTTTCTTTAAGCAGCTTCGCAAAAAAGAATTGGGTTTCTTGACGATAAACACGCTTACTCGGATAACACTGATCAATTTCAAGACCACCACGATGTTCATGTTTGATAACTTCTTTGTTGCTGTCGTAAGTAACAGCATGAATTTCATCATCTTTGGCATAGACGTGCATTGTGGTTCGATCAACGTTATAACCATAAAGCAATGTTCCTTCATAACCTTCTGGAAGATCTAAAATAGAAACATAATTAGGTTGGCTATTCATGTTTTGGAAAAGTTTTTTCTCTTCAAGATTCATATTATCACCTTTTAATAAATAATATTTAGTTAATTCGTTGTTGTTTCAATACGACTACTATATCAAAAACACACACACACTTCAACCTTTTTATTATTTATTTTTTTGTGTTAACAACTTCTATACTATGCTATAATATTATTTGAAAAAAAAGCCTTCATTGATTTGTTGTTAAATTGTTAATATGAGGAAATTAGATATGAACATTGTACTTAATGCATCATTTATTGATTTCAATAATAAAGATATTGAAACTATTAGAAAAAAATGGATGATAGCGCTTAGATCATATTCTAAACAAAAATTAAGTTATAAAACAATTCAGCTTTTATCACGTATTTTAATTGAAGAAACCAATTATTTCAAAAACGCTAAATATGCCTTTGTTGATATTGACTCAATTCCTTTTTTGGATGGAGAAAAAGATACCATTTATGATTTTAGCGTATTGTTTAGTTCTCATGATGATAAATCTAAATCACCACCGATTATGATTGACCAATATGAAAACAGGCAACATATTGAAGAAAGAGATCAAACAAACCAAAAAATTGAAAAAATTAAATCTGAATTATTATCTCTTTTAAAAGAAGAAGATCAAGATAGGGGGAATGTTTTAATTTCTGAGCTTTCTGAATTGTTATCGCTTTCTGGTATTCCTTATGCCTGATTAATATTTAAAAGCCTGAATAAGCATTCAGGCTTTATCTTTTCACATATTTCTTGCTGTAACTTCATTAAATAGCGATTTAATGTTGTCCTTCACATAATAAAATTTGTGAACTTCATATGAAAGTTTTCCATATCGTTGCATTTTAATATTGAAAAAAGCACGAATATCTGCGCTTGTCTTCAAATGCCTTACAATTAAACGACAAAGATCAATATTGTTACTTCTACCTTCAATTTCTTCTTGAATATTTAATTCTTTTAGTAAACTATCATAGGAAGCCATTTTTTAACCTCATTTGTTGATTTATCAGTTGTCTTTCAAAACCCCGTCTCTTTAGGGCGTGGTAGTTCACTAAGATTATATCACAAAAACAAAACACTTTCTATTTTAATCAAATATAAAAAAGCCTGAACACGAGTTCAAGCTTTCTTTTTCCACAAATACAGCCTTCAAATAATCTACCTTACTCCAAAGTCAAATGCTAAAATTTGTCCTTTTTTGTTCACTCCAACTTGCCCGTCATCTATCCTATTGGCCCACTCAGGCTTTATTTCAATATCCTCATTAAGATATTCCATTAATACGCATACAAATCCATTATAATTTATCCATTTTGTTTTAGGCGTCCTTATTCTATTTTTATCATCTGGAAACTTATTTTTATTTGTGACGACGCAGCCCTCCCAATCATTATCAGCCTCTCCTGAACAACCAAGTGGAAATTTTAATACATAGTTTCCACTTCTTAATTTGAAGACAATCCTGTTTCGACCTACACCTAAACACTGATATTTTTCTTTTAAACTTTCAATAATTTTGTCAGCAATGAAAGCCCGCTCTTTTGTTTCAAATGAATCAAAACACCAATCACTACAATTTTTAAAGCTATCAATCGAAAACATGAAAACCCCTTCTTTTAAAAAAAAAGGATAGCCAGTGCTATCCTTATATGTCTCTTCTTGCGCTTTAAACGGTAGCTTCTTCTACCACCTTCCCATCAACGCACTTTTCTACTCGACAGAAATGGTATGAACGTAATCCTTTTTCCTTAATGGCTCTGATAACCTCTTCAATTGTCAAAAAATCATTGCAATATTTTACGTTCTCACCTTCTTCTTCATATTTGCCAGCCAGAACTGTAAATGTTACGTTTGCTTTTGACATTTCTTTATTCCTTTTATTAAACAAACAGGGTGTTTGTTTCAATGAGGTTATTTTACTATATTGGGACTATTTATGCAACCACAAACAGCAAAAAACCCCAATCAAATGGGGCTTTTTGTTTCATTCATCATTATAAGATATATGTATTTTAGATTTATTTTCCAAGCGATCTACCAACATTGCATTTCGAAATTAATCATTTTGCTTTGTTGAGAAATGGACGCTAACCATTTCTGATATCTTCTCTCCTTCGCGCCAGCTTTATGCCTTTGCTTTGTTGGGCAATTCACCATGAATCACCCCAATATAATTTAATTCATTCATCTAGGATATACGTTTTATAGTTTTGAAGTACCTAATGATTTGCCAATGAACAAGAGACGTTCATACTTATTAAAAAAACAAGTCGAACTTTTTTATGCCTCCGGCTATATCAGACTTAATTTTATGCTGATAGTCTTAGCTTTCTTCATTGTTGTTTGGACATCAACCAAACAAATTATAGCCGCCTCCTAAAAACCTTTTAAATATTACGCTTTATTTCTATAAAGCCCATCAGACTGTGGTGCTCCGAGCGAGACTCGAACTCGCACACCGATAACGGCGAGGGATTTTAAATCCCTTGTGTCTACCAATTCCACCATCAGAGCAAATTACTTAACTTCTTGTTTATACTCACTTTATGCTTTATATATTATCAAATTTGTTTCGACATTTCAAGCTTTTTTTTACTTTTCCTGGTGCGCCGTGCTGGATTCGAACCAGCGACCTACCGCTTAGAAGGCGGTTGCTCTATCCACTGAGCTAACAGCGCATTGTTTTCGGTTACTGGTGTCCGAAAGCGATTCTATTTAACAGGTTTCAACGCTATAAAGCTCCACCCATTAAATTAACCTCTTTTTGTTTTAGGCGAAATTCTCGTGAAATCGGCCTTAGCAAAAATATCGCAGATTTTGTGGAATATTGGGAGTCGAACCCACTTATATTACACTGAACTTTCAATGCTCAGAAACTTACTCCCGCAAGATTATATTCCTGGTGGCCCCTGCTGGACTCGAACCAGCGACCTAACGATTATGAGTCGTGTGCTCTAACCAACTGAGCTAAGGGGCCATTAAAAATAGTTTACTACACTTTAAAAATTTTTACAACGTTTTTCTTTTAACTATTTGATTCGTAAGTCTTAATCAGTAAATTTATAGTAACAAAATCTTTTGCAAACTACAAGCTTTTTTTCTTTTTTTTTGAATTGAATAGGAATTAAACTAAAAAATTCTGTCTTCCTGGTATCGACATTACACACCGTTTATATTTTTTAAACAATTTCGTATTCTTTTAATTCACCATCTGCTTTAATTAATAAAGACTTATGATTCATGCTTGCCATATAAGAAGCAATACTTTTTTTATCATTTAAAACATTAAGAAATAATACATTTTCATTTTTTTCATATTGAAAAGTTATTTTTTCTGAAGATGCTAAAGAAAGTAGTTTTTCTTTTATATCGTTAATCAATATGATTGTTAATGAATCATTTTTTTCTTTTGAACGTATATTTTCTAAGTATTTGATAAATAAATTTGCGACTTCTATGTTTGCTTTCATAATAAAGACCTTTTTTATTAATCTACCTAATATGGTGGCCCCTGCTGGACTTGAACCAGCGACCTAACGATTATGAGTCGTGTGCTCTAACCAACTGAGCTAAGGGGCCATTTAAAACTTTTAACTCTTTGATTAATAAGATTTAATCAGTAAATTTATAGTATCAAAATCTTTTATCTAATACAAGCTTTTTTTTCATTAAAATTCATAAAGACATTAAGAAAAAACGTTTTATGTTTCAATAACTTTATTATACACAAACACACTCAAGTAGACAATATTTTAAAATGATTATTTTTAATATTGACAAAATATCTTGATGTTATAAGTGTACTTTATAACAAAAAAGGAGATAGCCATATTATGAAACAACAACAGCGCGAATACGTAGAACTTCAATTTAAACCTTACCTAATCCATTCTGAAAGCATTACTGATTATTCATATAAAATAACTAATAGTGAACCCTTTGAACTCATAAAGCTTTACAAGCATCTACAACCTTATTTTATTTCAGGTGTTGTAAAAAATATTCAAATATCACCTTCTGATAATGATAAATCTGAACATGCCTTAACATTTGAGTTGTCAAATTTTTGAGTCTAAAAAAAACAAAAAAAGCCTGCCATTCACATGGCAAGCTTCCAGTTCGATCAATCTAATAATGCGTTTCCCCGAAGTTGCATCTAAAAAATTCACAATGGCACTTTCATTGGCACACTGTTTCAAAATTAGCATCAGGACTACATTAAATATTTCTCACAAACTCTTCAATTAAATAGTGCAATCTATTTGACTAAAGTTGCTTTAAAGGAAGTCAACTCACAAATGTTAAGAGCGGGGTTCGAACCTCACATCTCGCCCCGAAGAGGGCTTATTTTAGCCGATTAAACTATCTTAACTTGTGCAACCTTTAAAATTCTATATTATATTAGATAACAGGTTTAGATGTTGAAGTCGCCACCTGATAAAAATATTATATCTATTCTGATTATTAAAATCAATACTTTTTTTATATTTATTCCAATTCACAAAAAAAAACAGCCGTCATTATTAAAAATCCAATTATCAGTTGGAAAACATTGGATTTTTTGTATTTTTTCCGATCTGGTCTCCACATTCCATTAGAATAAGAATAGCAAAAAACCCCAATCGAATGGGGTTTTTTGTTTCGTTCTTCATTATAAGATATGTATTTTAAGATTATTTTACCAAGCGATCTACCAACATTACATTTAGAAATTAATCAGTTTGCTTTGTTGAGAAATGGACGCTAACCACCTCTGATATCTTTTTTCCTCCGCTCCAGCATTTTGCCTTTGCTTTGTTGGGCAATTCACCATGAATTACCCCTTATTTAATTCGTTCTTCATTATAAGATATGTATTTTTAAGATTATTTTACCAAGCGATCTACCAACATTACATTTAGAAATTAATCAGTTTGCTTTGTTGAGAAATGGACGCTAACCACCTCTGATATCTTTTTTCCTCCGCTCCAGCATTTTGCCTTTGCTTTGTTGGGCAATTCACCATGAATTACCCCTTATTTAATTCGTTCTTCATTATAAGATATGTATTTTTAAGATTATTTTACCAAGCGATCTACCAACATTGCATTTCGAAATTAATCATTTTGCTTTGTTGAGAAATGGACGCTAACCATTTCTGATATCTTCTTTCCTCCGCTCCAGCGTTTTGCCTTTGCTTTGTTGGGCAATTCACCATGAATTACCCCTTATTTAATTCATTCTTCTAGGATATAATATATTTTATAAATTTAAATACCTAATGACTTGCCAATGAACAAGAGACATTCACACCTGAATACAAACAAGTTGAATTTTTTTGTGCCTCCGGCTATATCAGACTTATTTTTATGCTGATAGTCTTTGCATTCTTCATTGTTATCTGGACATCAACCAGACAATTTATTGCAACCTCCATTTTCTTTTTTTTATTTTACGCTTTAAATTTTCAAATAAAGCCCCATCAGACTGTGGTGCTCCGAGCGGGACTCGAACCCGCACACCGATATCGGCGAGGGATTTTAAATCCCTTGTGTCTACCAATTCCACCATCAGAGCAAATTGTTTAACTTCTTGTTTCTAATCACTTTATGATTTATATATTATCAAAATCATTTAGTTATTTCAAGTTGTTTTTACTTTTTTTGGTGCGCCATGCTGGATTCGAACCAGCGACCAATTGCTTAGAAGGCAACTGCTCTATCCACTGAGCTAACAGCGCATTTCGAAACAATGTCGTCCAACATCTTGATCCGGGCCGCTTATGATGTTGATTTCCTGCCCCACAAACGACAAGGTTTCGATCCTGGTGCCTCCTGCTGGACTTGAACCAGCGACCTAACGATTATGAGTCGTGTGCTCTAACCAACTGAGCTAAGGGGGCATAACTTAATTTTGTTCTACTATACTATCAAAAAAAAACCTATTATTCAACAACTTTCATTACATTCTTTTAATTTTATAGATCTAAATTTAAAATGGTACCCTGAGAGAGACTTGAACTCTCACTCCTTTCGGAAGTGGATTTTGAATCCACCGTGTCTACCTATTCCACCATCAGGGCTTACTGGTTTGGTGCGCCATGCTGGATTCGAACCAGCGACCAATTGCTTAGAAGGCAACTGCTCTATCCACTGAGCTAACAGCGCAGATAAAAGATTGAGAAATATAGGATTCGAACCTATCTGATATTCTCGCACCTAGCGAGTGCCCACCCAAGTAGACCAATTTCCCAATCTGGTGGCCCCTGCTGGACTCGAACCAGCGACCTGACGATTATGAGTCGTATGCTCTAACCAACTGAGCTAAGGGGCCAAACTTCACTTTGTTTTATTATAATATCAAAAAATTTTCCTTCATTCAACAACTTTTATTACTTTATTTTAAATTAAATTGTTGTATTTATTGCTTTTTTTAAATTTTGGTGCCTCGGATCGGACTCGAACCGATACAGCGTAACCGCCGGGGGATTTTAAATCCCCTGTGTCTACCTATTTCACCACCAAGGCTGGTGCTCCGAGCGGGACTCGAACCCGCACACCGATATCGGCGAGGGATTTTAAATCCCTTGTGTCTACCAATTCCACCATCAGAGCGATTATTTGCCAGAGGTTAATTCCTCTTTGTTTCCCTTACCAGAAAACCATGTAAACATGTGAGTTATTTCTCATTTTATTCATCCATTTCCTGAATGACTGGCAAAATGGTGGCCCCTGCTGGACTCGAACCAGCGACCTAACGATTATGAGTCGTGTGCTCTAACCAACTGAGCTAAGGGGCCATTAACTTACTTTATTTTATCAATCTTTAATATCAAAATCAATCTTTTTTTTAATTTATTTTACTGTAACCTTTTGTTTTTTCTTAACTTTATGTGCCTATAATACATTTTCATTTTTTAAAAATCAAGCTTTTTTTCAGCTTTATATTTGGTGCTCCGAGCGAGACTCGAACTCGCACACCGATAACGGCGAGGGATTTTAAATCCCTTGTGTCTACCAATTCCACCATCAGAGCAATCATAAATACTATTTTATTAAAGATCATCACCTGAAAAAGAAAATTTTCATTTTCGCCTTCAGTGAAAACATAATACTAAAACCTTCTTCATTAATCAATCAAAATTTTGCTTTTTCTCGTCTGTTTGGCGATTTTTAAAGCATTTTGACGCTTTTAATGTCTATTTTAAAAAAACTATTCTGTTATTTCTTGAATTATCTTCTAATCTATATAACATTTTAAACACTTAACATACAATATTAAATTTTTAAATTTATATTTGTCTTTTTATTTTTTTAACTTAGCATTTAAAAAAATATAAAAGCAAAAGGTAAAAAAGTAATGGATGTAAAAGATATACATTTAAATTTAGATAAATATTACACGAAACGATCTCTTTCAAAAAAACTTTTTAAAATTTTGAAAACTTTTATAATTGACGAAAATTTAACAATTAATAATAATTTCAAACACGTTCTTTTTGTAGAGCCTAGTGCTGGCAATGGATCTTTTTTGGAAGCATTGAATGATTTTAATTCGATTGGCTTTGATTTATTGCCTGATGAAAACAATCGATTTAACATTATTAAAAATGACTTTTTAACAGAAGACATAAATTTAAAATTAAACAAAGACCAAATAAATAAAGAAAAAATATTTATAGGGAATCCACCTTTTGGGAAAAAATCTAAAATAGCTATTGATTTTATTAATACAGCTTTTAAATACTCAAATATTGTCGCTTTTATCGTCCCTGTTCAATTTAGAAAATGGTCTGTTCAATCTAAAATTAATGATAAAGCAAGACTTGTTTTAGACATTGATTTAGAAGAAGATGCTTTTGAATTTATGGGAAAACCCTATAAATTAAGATGCTGTTTCCAAGTTTGGATTAAAGATATTGATTATAATGGTGAAAATATTCGCATTAAAGAAAAACCTCCTACACAACATAAAGACTTTCAAATTTATCAATATAATAGAACCGTAGAGGCTGAAAAATATTTCGACTACGATTGGGATTTTGCTGTTGGGAGACAAGGATATTTAGATTATAATCAAAAAATATTTAAAAAAGAAGAGATTGATCCTAAAAAACAGTGGATATTTTTTAAAGCTAACAATAAAGAAGTGTTAGATAATCTATTTAGAATCGATTTCGATAAACTATCTAAAAAGAATATAGGCATTCCTGGTTTTGGAAAAGCAGATGTTATTATTGAATATAGTAATATATTGAAAAAATAAGATGATATAAATATTATTATTAAAAATAATGTATTATATTTATTTTTTAAAGCCACATCGGAGTGGCTTTTTTATTATTAATTTAGACTTTCCAACTCGATCCACGATTTGTAAAAATTATTGATCTTTTTATCAATATATTCGTTTTTCTCTGAATGTCGTAAATTAACCATATTCAACTTACCTAAATTCTTAGATTTCGCATATCCGGTGCTAACAAAATAATCTTCAAAATTGTCCATGTTTTCATTTTTTTTCAATGTTGATTTTTTATCGCCTGAAAAATGAATAACTTCCGTTTCCTTCATAGCAATCTCAACTTTTACGATGCTGATTTGTTCATCTGGAATAGATTTACATTTTTTAAGCTTTTCTTCCATTTCTTCGAAACTTGTTGCTTTAACAATGTAGTCTTCCTCACGGAAACTTTCATTTCCCTGGTGAGCAACATCGCGCAACGGCTTTAAAAAAGAAAATTTTGAGAAATTATAACCACTTCCCCAATAAGAACCAGTCAAATATTGACGCTCGTTATCTTTAACAATAAAAGCTACAAAAACTGTTTTACTAACGTTTAAATTTTCCATTTTATACCTACCTTTTATTTTAAAGGGTAAAAGCCCTGAACAACAGGACTTTTTTAATTATTAAGCAGCAATAGAATTCAGTTTCTCTGCATCTTTAAGGTAATTACTCAGAATTTCAACCTTTTCAGTTGGAGTATAAGAATTCGCAATTTCTTGCTCTAAACGTTTAATTTCGTCCTTGAATTCTTCAACATCAAAGATACCGATAGAAACGCCTGAACTTGGTGTTTGTTGTTTCCACAATACAGTTTCATTATCACGACTTCCATAGTTAATCAGTGAAAACTCTTCTGGACTATAAATAATTTGAAGGGTGTAATGTTGAACCTTTCCATCCTCTGTAAAAGAGAAGGGAACACGCATCATCTTAAATGCACCACCATTGATTGAAGTAATGGTTTTTTTGCCATTTTTAAGAGCGCGAACTAATTTTTGTTCAAAATTCATTTTGTTTGCCTTTTCATTTTATCGTAAAAAGTTAACCTACAGGATTCATTATACATAAAAACTGCAGGTTTTTCAATTAGTATTAAATATCAGACAGCATTTTCATTACTTTTTCTTTGTGTGCTTCGCTTTGAGCTACGCCTGTAAAGTTAATCGCAGCGAAATAAGCCACACGATCTTTGTAATTGTCAGTCATTAATTGAACAGTCGGAATTGTCCAATTAGAAAAACGCCGCTTGTCAGCATCACATAAATCTTTATAAAAGATTTTATTCCCTTCAAAAATAAATCCGATTTCACCGTCATAAAATTTAAATAAAGTTGTTAAACGCTGTTTCCCGTCAACCACTTCAATATTATATTCTTCATCAACAGTGATTGAAATATTGCCAAAAGGAAACTCACTGAAAAAAGCAACCAAAAAATCATTTTGCTCTTTTTCAGTCCATACATATTCACGTTGATAATCAGGAGATAAATTTAACTCATTATTTTTGCGAGCCAAAACAAAACGAGAAAAAACACTTGCAGACATGCGAGTTTCGAATTTTTTCATTGATTTCAAAATGGTCGTCATTTTTTATTCCTTTGATATTTGTATTTTCAGTAAAACTGTCGCTTTACTGCTTCATTCAATAAAATAAGTATATCAAAAACACACATCGGTGGCAAGTTTTTTTATATAAAAAAGGATACATCGCGGTATCCTTTGTTTCAATCATATCATTTGTTAAAACATAAAACGACCAATGACAATGACCATTTCATCTTCGCCAATTTTTAAATTACCTCCGATGAAGTCATATTTATCTTCAGCATCATAAACCCAACAGCCATTTACATCAATTCTTTCCAAAATATATTTCTTTTCGTTAAAAATAAATACATCGCAAAACTTTAAATCTTTAGATTTAATCGAATAACTTTCTTCCAGAATTTTAATATTTTTATCTTTCATTTTTATATCTCATTTTGTTTATTTTAAAATATTTTCATTACCATATACAATTATTATATCACAAACACACTGTTATGAAAAGTGTTTCATTGATTTTTAATCCAATAAAAGATATATTAACATTCTTCTATTAAATATTATAAGTGAGAATATTATGAAAAATATAATCCTTTTTATTACAATATCTTTTTTTTCTTTTTGCTCTAATGCAAATGATTTGAAGAAATATGACATTCTTGAATTAAAACAACCAAAATATCAAATTCTCGAACAGGATAAAAGTTTTTCATTATTATTATCTCGTTGGGCTGGACTTGATAATAAAAAAATTAAATGGAATTCTTATTTTGATAAAAAAATATATAAAGAAGATGTTTCATTTAATAAACAAATGTATGACATTAAAAATTTTAACGAGGCAATTTTATTTTTTACTAAAAATTTTGAAAATCCAGCTTTATTTCAAAATAATTTGAGTTATTTTGTTTACAGTAGCGGCGAGGTTATTCTAGCTGTATATGATAAAGAGCATCTTATTTGTGAACGTGTTAAACAATATAATTCAGAAGAAAGTTGGAATAAATCAAATGATTATATAGTCGAAGACTTCAATAAGTTAAAAGAAATTTGCAAAAAAAATAACTTTGATTGATTGATTTTTCAAAATCAAAAAAAGATGCCTCGCAGCATCTTTCTTTTTCAGATTTAATTTTTCTATTTAGCCATAGCTTTCAATTTATCAATAAAGCTATCGCTTTCCATAACTTCAACACTTGTGAAGTTATTTGTGCCGCCTGTATAATCTTTACGACCGTTACAGGTTCTATACATTACTGACAGTTTATCGCTAAACATACCGCCTGAAACTTGAACATACAATTTATCAGTATGTAGGGTGACTTCACCAGTGACCGCCGGACCCGCTTTGTTATTGCGAAGATCATAATCTGATTTTGACAGTCCGAGTTTTTCAGCTACTGCTTTTAGTGCTTTTTTCGCAGCACGATGAAAAGCGTCTTTTCCAGCAACATTATAAACGATATCAACAGAAGTCATTTGGGCAAGTTTACTCATGATTTTATCCTTTAAAGTTAAAGTTCTTATCTCATTTCAGTGAATTAATTATATCTCAAATTTCAGGACAACTCAATATTTAATCTTCATAATTTAAATATTTTTTCTTTTGAATTTCAATGCTTTCTGAAAATTCTTCATAGTTTGTATAAACGGAATTACTCTTTAAATCTTGATCATTATCTGCTTTCTCACAACCATAAAGAACCGCTTGAAGAATTTGTTTTGGCATGATTTTAAAACAACTTTTTAGCGTTTCACTAAACAAATGTGGAATGCTGAAATAGAATTTATCATCCATTGAACCAAAATCAAAGGCAAAGGGAAGCAACTGTCCACTTCTCATTTCTTCATAACCTTTCATAACTGATAAGGTTGGCATTGTGTTTTCATTGGAGATATATAATAATAAATTTTTACTTTTCACCAATTCAAATATTAATGTCGCCCTTTCTTCTTCATCTTCATTGTTAAGAGTTACACTTTCATGGCTGAATTTACAATTATCATTCCAAAAATTTGGCATGTAAGTAATATCTTCAATCAATTCCTTTTCGCTGAAAAATTCAGACTTTTTGATAGAATCGATTGTTTCATCTTTCATTACCATTTCTGATAAAACTGGAAATTCTTTCATTTTATCATCAATACTACTATCAACCATTTTGAATAAACTTAAAAACTGTCCTTTATTCAACTTCGAAATATAGCTGAAAACCTTAGAGTTAAATTCAAAAAGACGACAAATGTTATTAATTTCATTTCCAGTTAATATATCTTTAATAACGGGGGTTATTACTCCTTGGCTATTAACTTCTGTTTTCACAATATTGCCAAAATGCAAAGAAAAAATTCCACTTTCTTCTTTTTTCATAGCAATGAGTTTATATGGAGAAGAGTGAGAAATTTCACGATTAAAAAAATTCAGATAAAACGCATTGCGCTTTTCTAAAGGAGAAATTTCTACAACATTATTATTTGATGGAGTTGTATTATTTTTGTTTTTAGCAAAAAAACGCTTGATAACAGAAATCATTTATGTCTCTTCCTCTATTCGACTTATAAGCTATATTTTACCATAAATACATAAATTGAACAACATAATTCTTGTTAATTACCACGCCTTGAAGGGACGTGGCTTTGAAAAACAACTAATAAATTGTTTGATCAAAAAATCCGATGTTTCCATTGGCTTTTACACCCATATTAAATAAGTGGAAATCATCAGACGAAAAACCAGTTTTTTCTTTACATTCTTCAAATGCTTTGTAGGCTGATTTTACAATTTTAATACAATATTCAAAACACCATTCGCCCAAAAATTCATTTTCACCTTTTTCATTTTCTTTAATAACATTATGGATATATTCACCCTTTACAATTTCTTGCATTCCACAATTTTTATCATACATAATGTCCAACATATAATCTCTTGCTTCAATCATTATTGGGTTTTTAATTTCTAATTTTTCTTGAACGATCAAATGATAACTGTCATAAAGGTGATAAACACCATAAATATCAGCAAGATATTCATTCTGTTTACCTATTAATTCTTTGGCAAGCATAATTTCTGATTCGTCATTCGTTAACTTAACTACACGAGCAGAACCAATCTCTTTTTTCTCGCCATATGCTTTTCCATAATTTCCAGAACCTAAATATTCAAGCTCATTTGCATTGATATTAAAATTCGCACGTAAGAAATCAATCGCAGCAGACACATTAAAATCTACTTCATGGCATAATTCTTCTTCAATGTCATCTCTTTGATTTTCAAGGCAGTGAGATAACGTTTTGTATGAGCGAGTTTCCATTTTCTTACCTTTTATTCTTTTGCTTGCTTATTAACCGTAATTATATCATTTACTTTATAGTTAAACAACAAAAAGCCGCTTAATCGCGGCCTTTTTAATAATTTTCTTGTTAATAATTAAGCTAAAACAGTTTCAATTGTTTCAATTTCTGATACATTATAAACTTTACCAATACGAGACAGAGGGAAAAAAGCTTCAGGGCCAGAAATTTCTGGACGAAACTTATAAGCTTTCTCGCCCTTATAAGTAACAATTTCAGCATCAAATAATTTTTTATCTACTACGTTACCAAAACGTTTATCTTTTTTAATTCGCAGCAATTTTACCATTTTAAAACCCTCTTATTAATAAAGAATTCAATTTTCAAGACAGTGAGATAATGTTTTGTATGAGCGAGTTTCCATTTTTACCTTTATCTTTTATATGACTTTATTATACATTTTTTTCTTAGTTTATACAACAAAAAAGCCACCCGAAGGTGGCTTTAAAAATTAGCTTTATTCAACATTTAAGGCATTTCTGCATGAGCAATTGCAGCCTCAATACCTGCAATAATATTTTTCCTCTGCTGAATCTGCTCTGCATCAAGATAGCTTTTTTCAGCACTCTCTAAAAGCTGTAACGCTTCTTCTACACATTCTTTCAACTCTTTCATATTTTCAATTGAAAGTGTCAGATTAGCCGAATTTTTCATGTTGTTTTTTCCTTTATTTTTTTGATTTAGCGACTTCATTTACATTGAAAATATTGTAGCAAACCATGAGCACAAACACAACGCTTTTTCATTAAAAAACCACCCGAAGGTGGCTTTATTCATACTTCCATTGACTATTCACAATTGTTTCAGATTTGCTTCCTAATGAATTAAACATGTTTTCAAACAATGTGGCAAGCTTATTTTTACTTCTAAATTCAGGTAAAAGCAATCCATGACAACTTGGATGAAAATCCCAATCGTTGCCAATCATAATCGATTTTCCATTTACTAAAACTTCTGCCATTGAACAAGATCTATCAATGTTGATTTGAATAATGTTTTCTTCAACTATCTCTATTTTTTTATCCTCAAGGAAGGAATAAACTAAAAACTCTTCATCCGTCAATAAAAAATCTTCTCTTTCTTCAAAGCAAGCTTTTCCATTGCTTAATTTAATGACTTCAACCAGCAAGTCAATAAATTCATTAACACTGTTTGCCCCTGTTTTAGCATAATAATATTTTTCTTTTTCTTCTTCATATCCTTCCTGAATTAATATTTCCTGATAATCACTTTTAAGTTCGTCATTTTCAAAATCCATACCATAAGTATAATTTTCTTTTTTTAAATGCTCAGGGTTATGTTCAAAGTCTCTATTTAAACCTTCAAAAAGAAAATTGCCATTCATTAAAATAAATGTAACATAACTGATAGGATTTTTTACCTTTTCTACTAATGTTTCATCAATTATAGATAATCCAGCCATTTCAATCAGTTTTTTTAAGGCTGTAATATTTTCTTTTTTAAATTTCATAATATTTTCTCTCAATATTTTAGATTTCTTTAATACTAAATTCTATAACAACTTGCAGATCTGTTTGCGCAATCGCAGGAGTTCCCTGAGCATCATGTAACGTTGCTGAAATATTATGACGACCATTTCCTTCTTTCTTAACAAAATCTTTTACAGCGTCTGTTAATTCTTTCCTTTTACTAATAATACCATATTCTTTGGTACCAAAATAATTTCCGATCACAAGATAGTATTGATTATCTAAATCAAGTAGCTCATTAACTTTTTTCATTTTACATACCTCTTTTATTTTAATATTTAACAAAGTTCCATAGCACAAATATAAGCTTCCTCAATACTTTCAAAAGTATCAATCAACTCTTCTTCACCACCAAATAACGGAATTTCAAAAACACTAAATTTTGTCTCTTCTTTATTGAAAAGAATAAACCAGCCATCTTCTATATAGCTTGAATGCTGGATGATATTTTCACCATTTTCTTTTTTTATTATATGTAATTTTTTATTTTTGCAAAAATCAACAATGGCTGACATAGTAATTCCTTTTTTAAGGCTTTTATACAAGAAAAGCTATCAAGAGATAGCTTTGCTTTTTTACATTTTATTTAAAAAATTTCATGTAGTGATTCTACAACCCGATATTTTTGATTGAAATTTTTGGCACTTAAACTTAACCCTACACGGTGTGCCATAATTTCATGAACTAAACCTTTGTCGTTTGAAAAAGTTCGCAATTCAAAAAATCCAGAATCATTTAGATAGCCTACGCAGCCTTTTTTATAATTTTCACCCTGAAAATAAAATTCACGCAAAGCTTTTGATTTAAGATTTTGTTGGAATTTTTCAACAATTTCACTAATAGTCAGTTCGTATTTACCTACAAAATTAGTTGTTGTCATAATATTACTCCTATAATTAGCACTCTTCCCACTCACCATCGTCTGGCAGTGTATAATTTTTCATTTCTTCTTCGGTGAACACAGAGTATTCTTCTTCCACCCATCCATGACCATCAAGCCAATATAGATAATCGACACGACGAGTTACGTTTCTGATACAATACATAATATTACCTCATTTTTTTTACGACAAAAAAATTATTTATTTTCATCGCATTCAGAATCATGAAAATAGCACCCATTACAACAGTTAAAAAAAATGACTCACCAACACTCAAAGATAATTTATTTGTCAAATAAATTGAGAGAAAAAGATAAATTATCCCACCAATAGTTGAAAACTTAAGATCACTAAACAATTTTTGGTTAGTTGACTTTTTCATTTTATTTTCCATCTTCTTGTCTCTTCTATGAGTTGATTATATCACCTCTAAATCTTCTTTTCAATAAATATAATTATTAACCAGGGACAAATCCAAGTCCAGGTAGTAAAACTCTAACCCCATTAGCTATTAGCTCTACAGCAAGTGCCATTAGCAACATACTTAAAACTTTTGTCATGATACTCATACCTGTTTCACCAAGAAACATTTTTATACGACCAGCACTACGCAAAATCATAAATACGACAAGAGCTATCAATAACGCTGAAACTATAACATAAACATAACCCATCATGTTATGACTTTTACTGGCTGTAACAATCGTCATACTCATTGCACCAGGTCCGGTTAACATTGGTATCGTCAATGGAACAACGGCGACCCCCAAACTATTATTTAAGACTGAATTTTCTTTTTTTAAATCCGTGGTATTTTCTTCATCTTTTGAGGACAACATACCATAAGCAATTATACTTAATAATACGCCACCGCCAACCTGAAAGGCTGCTATACTTATTCCAAAAACTTTAAGGATGATTTCACCAGCAACTGCTGATATAAACAAAACAACAAAAACACTAAAACTGCAGATCTTTATAACTTTTTCTCTTTGCTCTATTTGCATCTTACTTGTTAATGTCAAATAAAGAGGTATGGCAGCAAACGGATTCATAATAACAAACAATGAAATAAACGTTTTTAATATTTCAGTAATATAGATCATTTTTTATTTCCTTTTACTATTAAATATGTTTCTTCTACATCTTTTTTAATTGAAAACAATACTATTTTATAAATAAAAAAAGACCTCGCAGCCTTTTTCTATCTATAATATTAAAACATAAAATTTTAAATTTCTATTTAATTTGCTCAAAAGTGAAACTAAAATCATTTCCAGCACTTAAATCTTTAAATTCAAAATCTTTTCCAGAGCAATAGAAACGACAACGAACTACAGAAACATATACGCCTCGTTCTGATACGGAATAATCACCCGCACCTAAATCATCTAATACCGTTTTTCCATCAACTTCTACATATCCACGACCACCATCATAAGACGCATAAATGCTATTAACGCCTTCAGGTAAATTACCTTCAATTGTTTTTTCATAACTATCATTATATGAAGAATAATCGTTGAACTTAACTTTAATCATTAATTGCTTCCTCTATTTATTTCAAATATATGATTGACATTATAACAGAATAAAACTTTTACAACAATATTTTTACTCTTGAATTTTTACTCTTGAAATAAAAAAGAGACCTCGCGGCCTCTCTTTTTAATTATTATAAAACCTCAGAGATGTCTTTTACTTTCCAAACATATAACGTTGGATCTTTATTATCAATGTTATTAAATTCTTTTTCCAAATAACCTCTGAATTTCGTCATGTCTGGATTATCACTATAACGATATACTTCATCTGATCCTTTGGTCATTTTTGATTTAAATTCAACAAACGAAACTTTTCGACCATCCACCATTTTAACAAGATTGCCTTTTTTTAAACTTTTAACCTTAGCTTTTAATTTTTTTGCATTTTCAATATTAACAAGGCAATTTTTACGCCACTCAACAGCTACAGGTTCTGAACAGGTGGATTGTTTCAAAAGAGAAAGGGGAGCATCATGCAAAAATGGCCCTTCTTTTTCAGTCTCAGCACTATAACTCAATTCACCTTGACGTAAGGCAACTTTAATAATACCAATGAACTTTTCATCAGTTCTTGTATCCTTCAACAATTGAAAGATTTTACTACCTTTTGAAACAGAAGATAAAATCTCAATGTTTTTATTCCATACGCCATCTTTCTTTTCACCATAAAAAGCTTCTTTGGCATTTTTATAACGTTGAGATACTGGAGTGATTGTTGCTGACATTTTTTTCACCTTTTATTGATTGAATAATTAACTGTCTTGTTGATAGAATTATATCACTTTAAAATTCTCTTTACAACAAAAAACCACCCGCAGGTGGCTTTTTTACGTTATTTGTTTTCAAAATCTTTTTTCCAATCTTCTAAAGAATATCCCCACTTAAATTCTTCGCCTCGTTCTTTTAAAATCTTCGCATTAACACCCCATAATTGTTCTGGAATTTCAAATAATAATTTTAAGTTTGCTACATATTCTTCGTTCATATATGGTTTAAGTTTTTCTTGTTGCTCTTTAAATAAAGAAACAAGTTCTTTTATTTCTTTATCTTCTATTGCTGCTTCTGGCAATTCATTAATAATGATCGACCCAACAGAATCAACTAAAATTCGGCTAAATAATTCTTTTCTATCTTTGAGATGATTATATAAACCAAGAGACTGAAATGTTTTATCTAAATCAATGAAAGATTCTACGTCCCAATAATTTTGATTAAAATGCCAATACCAACGATCTTCTCTACCGCCATGTTCAAGCATATATTTTTCAATTAATTTTTCAAGTTTTGTGAAAAATTTAACCACTTCAATATCGTCGCTTTCTGTAAAATCTTCTGAAACGTAAGTTTCTTTAAAAACAGAACCAAGTCCTAAGTATTGCAAAACAGCAGCGTCATTAATAATCGGCATAGCTTTATGTTCACCGCTTCCACCACCAAGTAATAAGTGATATGGGGAAAGTATTTTTCCATCATCCCTATCGTCATCAGTGACGCTTGATAAGTTTTCTTCCGCATAAACAGGCCAATAAACACCCATCATATCATTAAAATCACCCAAATGAACATGTGCAATACAATCAACTGCAGACATAATAATTCCCCTTATTTTTTTTATTTATATTATTATAATTTATTGTTTATTTAAAGTGCAAATTTATTTATAAAATCCATTTTTATTTTTTTAAATTGTTGTGTCTAATACAATCTAACAAATCTGAAATAACTTTTTCAACTAAAACAATATGTGCTTTATTACCTTGATATATTTATCCTATTCTTTAATAAAAAAAAAGACCCCTTAAAGGAGTCTCTTTTTAAAATTTTAATTAGTAACTTTCAACTTCAGCCCAATTATCTTTACCACGTTTAGTTTTATTACGCTTACGCTGGTCAACACGACCTGTACCTTTCATTTCTTTACGCGCTTCACGATTAGTTTTTTCGAATTTTTCAACTTTAGTGGTTCCAAACATATTCTTTTCCTTTCCTTTTTTATTTAATAATATATAAACTTCTTTCTATAAGAAACATTATACTATAAATTAATTCTACATACAACATTTCTTTTTCTGGTGGCCTGAAAGGGAATCGAACCCTTTTATGGTATACTCACATGTTTAACCATGCTTTCTACCTGAAAACCAACTTAATCATCCTTTATTCGACTACTCAAGGGTTTCATCCCCATTTCGCCGAGAACAATGAAGCTTTTTCTCAGACTATTTAATACTTCTTTCTATAAGAAACATTATACTATAAACTAACTCAACATACAACATTTCTTTTTCTGGTGGCCTGAAAGGGAATCGAACCCTTTTATGGTATACTCACATGTTTAACCACGTTTTCTACCTGAAAACCGACTTTACCATCCTTTATTCGACTACTCAAGGGTTTCATCCCCATTTCGCCGAGAATGATGAAGTTCTTTCTCAGACTATTGTTTTAAGTTAAAAATACCTTCCCCTTCAACTTGAAACAAGTATACCTTTTTGATTTTGCCTTGGCAACTACTTTTTTAGCTTTTCAAATATTTATCAATAAATTTTAGATCTTTTTCAGAAACAATTTCACCTTTCGCTTTTCTTAACAAAATATCTTTCGCTCTTTTTTCACTTCTTTCCTTTTTAGCTAAATCACTTTTTTCTTTTTCTTTCTGAATTGCTAAAGCTTTTTCTTCTTCGGTCATATCACGAACGGCATAAAAAACAACTTCTTCTTCATCCGAAAAACGACTATATTCAAGCGAAATTTCAACTTTTACACCTTCGGGTTGAGACTCTCTAATACTTTGAAGACTTTTAATTACATTTTCTATCTCTCCTTCAAAGAAAGATGTATAATCTTGTTTAATTTTAGTCTTAATTTTATCGAACATTTTTTCCTCCTGTTAAATTCAACCTTTTAAATATTCAGCAATGAAATTTTGATCCTTTTCAGAAATAATCTCACCTTTTTTCTTTTTATCCAAAATCTTTTTCACGCGAGCATTTTTTTTCTTTTTAGCACTTTCTTCTTTCTCTTTTTCCTCTTTTAAAAAATAGGCATTTTTTTCTTCTTCATTCATTTCACGAATAGCATAAAAAACAATATCAGCACCGCCATCATAACCATAATACTCTGGTTTCATTTCAACAACTACGCCTGCTGGCTGTTCATTTTGAATAGCTCTGATTTTTTCAATTATCTCTACCACCGTACCACTGAAAAAATCAACCTGCTCAACTTTAATTTTAGTTCTAACTTTTGGAAACATTTTTTCACCTATTTAGTAATTTATTGATTATTTTACCACTTCGAGGCGTTATTTACAAATTATTTATTGATAAAATGTTTTCAACATTAAATCTTGTATATCAAAAAAAAACCGTTATATTTTATGCAATAAAAAAATTATTTTAAGGTGCTTATGAAAAAATTTATACATAGTGATTGCATTAAAATTTTGAAAAAAATAAAAAATGAAAGTATTGATCTTGTTATCGCAGATCCACCTTATTTTGAAGTATGCGGCGATTTTGATTTTAATGTATGGAAAGACAGAAAAGAATATTTGATATGGTGTCGTGAATGGTTGAATGAATCTAAAAGAGTTCTTAAAAAAAATGGAACGCTTATTTTATGGGGCGGGGTAGGGGAAAAACAAATGAATATTGCCTATCTTGCAATTTTAATTGAAGAAGAAAATATTTTCATTAGAAAAAATTGGATTACACAAAGAAACTCAAGAGGATATGGAACAAAAAGAAATTATATGTCTGCTAGAGAAGATTTTTTGTTTTTGGTTAAATCTAATGATTACACATTTAATATTCCTTATACTCTTGAAAAATCAAAAAGGAAAGATTTAGGAGCTAATGGAAAACCACGAAAGAATAAATTCAAACGTGTATCTAATGTATGGAAAGATTTAGCGGAAGCAAGCCAATCTTCTATTGAGCGTTGTTGGCATCCAACTGTAAAATCTCAAAATATATGCAATAGAATCATTAATACTCATTCTAATGAAGGGGATTTAATTTTTATTCCATTTTCAGGTTCGGGAAGTGAAATTATTAGTGCATTAAATAACAATAGAAATTTTATAGCTACTGAATTATCAAAAGAACACTTTGAAAAGTCTATTGATCGAATATATAAATTATCTTTAAATTTAGATTTTGAAATTATAAAAAATATCGACAATTTATTGTAATATAAAAAAAATCCTCGAACATTCGAGGATCTTAATAAAATAAAGATTGTATTATTCTAACATTCCAAATGTTTCATCAAGTTCAGTCGCTAAATCATTATGTGTCCAGCAAACAAAATTACCCTGATCGGGAATAATGCCGTTTTTATCAACGAATCTTAATCCTTTATAATAAGGAAAACCATCATCAATAACATCTTCAAATATCGCATTCATTGTTTCACTAACAAAAAAACTACTGCTTTTGCCGTCCTTACTAATGTAATGAATTACACCTTCTTCGTCTACAAAAGCATATGTTTCTTTAAATCTCGCATTCTCGATTTCGATCAGGGTGGTTAAATCTTCAAAGAGAGAAAAAGAACCTAATTCTTCAAAAACGATTTTATTACATTCAATTTTGAATGTTTCTACACCAACAGTCGAAGTGTTGCTTTTTGGATAAAACGTATGAATAGAGCCATTTTTTAAAATAAAAAATTTAACTTCTTTCATTTAATCCTTTCCTATATTAATTTATTGTTTTTATTATCTCATTATTAATTCAAAAAATCAAATACTAATTATGAAATAATCTTCTATTTAAAATAAAAAATCCCCGACAGTTCGAGGATTTTATATGATGCGTGGGTTATTAGTTTTTCTTGATAAAGTCAGCCAATTCCAACAAATCCTGATAAGCCATCGCTACATCCATATAACCGCTTGAATGACCTTCTTCCCATGCTTTTTCAAATACTTTTGTTTTTACCGCATCACTTAAATCAGCAAAACCAAAATAAGCAGCAACATCGTTTTTCATTTCATCGCGGATTTTTTGATCTTCTGCTCGACGAGTAGCATAATCTTTTTTATGCAGTTGATAATTTTCATTTTGACGAGCCATGCAATTGTTGCAGTAAGCGAAAAGATCAACAATTTTGGTTGTAGTCGTTGCAGTCATTTAATTTTCTCTCTATGTGATTTTAAGAAAATAGTTTCTTAACTATTCTTCGCTGTTTCAATAAAATAAGTATATCAAAAACACACACCTAAAACAACTCCTTTTTACTTTAGGTGTGATAAAATTAATCAAATTCAAAAATTATCTTTTTGTTTTTGTATACCGCAAAATCATATTCGGAAAGACGATGTAAACGTCCATAGTATTCAAAATCTGTTTCTTCTTTGATCCAGCATTCACCAGTAACATCAAAGTCAATGATATTTTTGGCGGGTTTCCCCTTCTTTTCGGTACGATAGACATACCAGGAACTACCAATATCAAGAGTGCTATAATTTAAATCGGTGATGCCATCAATTCCTTGAATACATTGTTTTATGGACGGGGATACACAAATACGTTTGGTTCGATAATTCTCGCCATTAGCTTTAGCATCGCGCGGAATATAAGGTTGAAATTTTGACTTTTTGCCACGGTAAACTCGACAGATATGATAATCATACTGGTCATTATCTTTTACCTTTTCCCATCCAGTAGACGTTAACTCATAAGCCATTATTTTATCACCTGATTAACTTTATTGAGTCGCTATTATAACTTAATTTTTTAAACACTACAACATACATAAACAAAAAAAGCACTACGGAGAGTGCTTTTTTATATCCTAATTTTATTTTTACTTATAACTAACTACTGAAACCCAATTCGCATCACTTACTGCATCTGTTGCACCAGAAGCAATACGATCTACTTTCGTTAGTTTGCCATCCTTCTCAATCTTATAACTTGTAATATACCCACTTTTTTCACCTGTTCCAATAACAAATTTACCTTCTGGATCAATCCCAATTCCACGAGGTTGGGTTTCAGTAGGCCAAACTCCAATCAGTTTCAATTTTCCACTTACTTTATCTACTTTATAACCACTGATTGTACTACTGGTTCGTTCCGCTACATAAAGCCATTTGCCATTTGGACTAAGTTTTAGATCGGACGCCCAAACACGACGGGTCGGATCTTTATACTCTGGTGGGCGCTCTTTACCATGTGCAAGATTATAAGACTTTTCTACAGAAGAGGCTGTTTCTGATACTTTTGTCAGTGAACCATCGCTATCACGCTCATATTGTGTGACAATTCCACCCATTTCACCAATGTTATACACAAAACGATTGTCTGGTGAAATTACTGAATGCCGGGGACCATTATCTTTGGCAGTGTCTACATAACCAATTCCAATCGGACTCATTTTACCTTCTTTGGAAAGAGTTAACTGAAGAACACGATCTACACCCAAGTTACCTACATATAAACTGGTATTCGTTTTATCGACAATAACAGAGTGAGCATGTGGACCTGTATGATAAACATCTACTGGTTCTGAAGATAGCTTTAATCCATCTACTGAATAGCTTTCTACTACGTCTTTGTCATAAGACGCACCAAGCAAATATTTTCCCGTTTTATCCAGCGTAATATAAGCATATGCGGTATTAATTGGATTCACTGTTTTTTCTGTTAGATTACCAGTCTTTTCTTCAATCTTCCAGGAAACAATACTATATGGCTGCTTTCTAATCGCAGAATAAAAATATTTTTTGTCTGGACTAATCGCCGTAGGCATACCTTTCAATCCTGCTTCAACCTCATTAACGAAATGAAGTTTGCCACTTTTTTCATCAAGAGAATAATGAGAAACATTACCCGTATCTGAATTAGAAACATAAACAAATGTTCCCGCATGAGAGGCGAAACTTACAGACAAAAGCAATACACTTTTCAAAAAAATACTTTTTAGACTCATTTTGTTTCCTTCTGTTTATATTAAAATTTAAAGATTCTTTTTTACTTCCATTCGAACGAAACTGATAATACTTGAACTCATTTTTTTTTACAATACATTTCTTTACGTTTCTTTTAAAAAAGCACTTTTTGTTTTTTTTTCAATAACATAAGTCAAATTCGTCTTTTTTATTGGATTTTTTTTAGATTATTGTGTACAATAATTATTAGATTAGTCGCAAGGAGAAGTTTTATGAATAACCAGCAACAAAAAACATTCCCGTTACAACCTTCTGTTTCTCTTTTCGAAGAAACAATTTTAAAACTGAAAGAAAGAAAACGTGACATCGATGTTCCTCTACTTTATTTTTTTACTAATACAACCGCTTCATTCAAATCATTTAATGATAAAATTCCAGAAGACATGAAAAAATTTTTGGGGGAAAGGTATGAGCACGAAATTCAGCTTGCTGAAATTTATGAAAAACTTAATGTAGAACAATTAATCGAAGAGGGTTTCGATTTTTCTGATTATGAAAAAATGGTTGAATATATTGAGCAAAATTCAGAACAATCTATGATGTTTGTTGCTCAAAATATTAAACGAACATTAGACACTGCTATTAACTTAACGCCTTTTTATGTTAAAAAAATTCAAGATGAGATCGACAATGAAAAGGGAAGTAAAAAACAAAAACAAAAGAATATGAAAATTATTCAGGATCTTAATGAAAAGAAAGATACTTCTATTATGCTTAATGAAAGAATTCAAAAAATTTCATTTGGATAATTCATAATTAAAATGTTTTAAGCCCATCTCGTATGGGCTTTTTTTTATCTATCATTTTAAAGAAATAAAAAAAAGCCTATCTCACGATAGGCTTCTGCGCAATATAATTTACCTGATTATTTCTTTTCAGGCGGTTGTGCGAAGGTGAGCGATTTGTCGTATTGCGCACGACGAAACGCTTTGCGTTGAATTCGGGACAGTTGAGCATCCAGCACGTTTACACGCTTATTGGACTTACGCTTATAACCACTACGCTTAGTCGCTTTCAGGGAGGCGGTAGGTGCTGCTTTTGCTTTCTGTTTAGCCATAATATTTTTATCTCCATTTATATTAAATAAAATTTTAAACTTTTCATTTGTTCGTTCAGTGTGTTTATATTAACTCATTCTATTTTTTTATGCAATACCTTTTTCATTTTATTTTTAAATTATTTGTATGTTATAGGCAATTGCATTTGATAAAACATGCTACTATCTGAACAATAATCTGTTATTTCTGAAACACTCCTTTTCCTTAACGTAGGATCTGAACTTGTTAATAATGAAACACCTATGCCATTTTGCGATTGAACGTAATTTAAAACACCAATACATATGTTCGAACTCAACTTTGAACCATTAATATGCATATAAATTATTTCTCTTTTGCTGCCATTCATTTCTCCTGAATATATTTGACCTATTAAATTACCAATAATTATCGATCCATTTTCACTTATTTTTACTGTATTTGATTTTAAATTATGATATAAATAGCTGTTTATATCATTCGCTGATAGGGAATTACTTATTTTATCTAAATTGATAACTTCACCCCTAATAAGAGAATAAGCAACGTTTATTTTTTCAATTTCTTGCCTTTCCTTAATTTTAAAATACGTATAAAAAGATACTATTGATATAACTGCTATAATTGACAAAACTAGCATAAGTTCTATTAGTGTAAATCCTTTCATTAATTTCTTATTCATTACTTTATTTCTCTTTTATTTCTATAATATAATTTACTTTACTTTTTATATTTTTTTATTTTATTGTCAAAGGATAACTTCTCAATTTAAAAAATTTTAGGCATAAAAAAAACCCGCTGCCGCGAGTTTTTATTGTAACTTTAAATTTCAGATTTTTTTATTTTTTACAAACGAAATTTTGTATTCTATTTCTGATAAAACAACTTTCTTTTTTTCTTCTAGATCTTCTATAAATAATTCAAGCAATTCGTTATATTTATTTTCAGCTTCTTCTTTTGTTTCAAAAATGAATAACGCATTACTACCTAATGCATTTGAGCCTGTATTGTCATAAATTTGAATATGTTTTTTGTAATTGATTTCGCCATTGTTTTTATTTAGCTCCATAAAAACATTTTCTGAAAAATAAATCCTTTTGCTTAAATTTTTATTTTTAGGACTCAATTTTTCAAATCCGATCTTGTAATCTTCTTTACTGATTAAAATAACTTTGGTTGGTTTTAAGTCTCTAAAAGCTCTACTTTGCTCTACAGCTTGTCGAAAATCACAAACATAATATATTTTACCAATGTGAGAACTATCCGCTACAAGATAATCCTTTACTCTATCATGATCGGACAATCCAGAACGTAAGAAACTATCCATTATTCCCTCCTATTAAATTATTACTGTTTTCTTTTCATAAACTTCAATAAATTGTCCACAACAATTACATTCATATTCATTTATGTAATTACCATTGTCACTCCAATCGTTTGCACCACATTTACATTTCAAAACTCTTATTTTTCCAGGAGGTATTTCTTTCTCGCCAAAGTCGCTAACTGTTATTTCACCAGGATAACAATATCCGGATATTTTTATTTTACTTTTATAACCTAAACTATCTTCGTATTTGAAATAAACTTCTTTTTCTAAGCTCATTTTTTTAGTCCATTTTTAATGTATTAATTATCTTTTTTTAATTCTGTTATATTTATACCCCAAATAGATAAAAAATGTTTTTCTATAAAAACTAACCATTCTTCTATACAGTGAGATATTTCACCATTCATCCAATATAAAATAGTCCCATCATTTGTAGGAACCCAACTACAATATAATTCTGGACATTCTTTGGCTCTAATATTTAGATCTATTACCGCCTCGTCTTCCATATGCTCTGAAAAATTGGTAAACTTAGAGCCATAAACACAATATAGACCATCTTTCCCAACGGGCAAACCTACTTGTTCTCTAACAAATTCAGATTTCAAAGACAGGTAACTTTCATCTCGTAAGCAATGCCTTTCATTTGAAAAAGATTTTAGATATTCCACTTGATTTGAATTTAACGGCGGCGATAAAGTGTAAACTTTATTTGTTTCTGTATAAAAACTCATAGCTTTACCTTTTTATTCAAGTTCTTCTTGTAATAAAAGCTGAATGTTCGTAATCACTTTCATCTCAATGGTGTCTTCTTCTGGATATTCCGCATCTTCAAATATTTCAACACCAAAGTATTTATTCTCTTTAAGGTATTCTTCTATATTTGGCTTGTTTTTGCCTTCATATGGGGCGACTTCAAAAACAACTTCCAAATAATCAATAGGATCAGACTCTTTCAGCTTTTCAAGACAACGAATTAATAAAGACTTTATTAATGGCGATTGTTTTAAAACATTGATTTGTTCTTCTTGATTTAGCATGGTTATTACCTTATTTGTTCTATATGCCTAATATGATATCATAATATCATTTATCTTTCAAATAAAAAAAGCAAAACGCATCTCTACGTTTTGCTATAATTAAATTTTGGAAACATGATTTTATTCAACAAACTTGCTCATGATTTCTTTTGCCAATGCTAATGACTGCTCTTTATTTAAAGAGAAAGAACTGTAATCTGTTCCAAAACCATGTTCATTATAACCTGATTGTTCAATTTCAAAATTGAGAAAACCATCGTTAATTTCTACTTCAATCTTCTCTGAATATTCACTTTCTTTATTTTTCTTACAAAAGATAAGATTTCCATTTACACTTTGTTCAATCGCAATGTTTTCTTTCATTTTATACTCTCTCTGTTTATTAAATTTATTTTATATTAATTAAAGTATAAAAGCAACATCTAAATAAAAAATCCCCTATACCAAATAGAAGATTTTTTTATCTATCTCTATTTTTTATATTAAAAACAAATAATGCTTTCAATATCATTATACAGGAAATGGTAGTCATGATTATCATATCGACGACTTTCATAAATACCAGAGAAAAATTTGTCATTAAAATGAAGGGTGAGTTTTACCCGCTCCCCATCTTTCATTTCTAATAAGACACCAACAGGCAATTTTTTATAACTTTCAATATCTTCTTCCATTACATATTACCTTTCTTAAATTATTGACACTTTTCTTTTTCTTCGAAAATCATATGTTCCACTTTCAATTTATGAGACGCACTTTGAGCTACACCACCAAAGTTGATCATCATAAAATAATTAAGCTTGTCTAATTTCGTTGGATCAATTAATCTTACCATCGGTAAATCACAAGATTCAAACATATTTCTTTCAGCACTATTGAAATCTTTATAGAAAACTTCTTCACCATCAATTTCAAGTGAAATCTCATTTTCTACAAATTTACGCAAAGTGGTCAAACGTTGCTTACCATCAACAATCTCATAAACAAATTCATTCTTGTTTTTTACAACCGAAATATATCCAAGTGGCAATCCAAACAAAATGCTGTTTAGAAATTCCTGCTGTTCTTTTTTTCCCCATACATAATCACGTTGATAATCTACCTCAGTCTCAATTCTGTTTCGCTCGAAGAAAGAAACCCAAGACTCAATCGTAATTCCAACGCTTTCTGTTTTAAAGCTGCGCTTTTCTTTTATGCGGTTTAACATTTTATACCTTATCTTTTTAATTGAATTCTCTAATTTCTATGAGTCTATTATAACACATTGAAAAAGAGAAAATCAAACCATTTTTATTATCTACGTGAGATTATTACTGTATTTTCTTCCAGTCTCAAAACACTATTGCAAATTAAATTTAAATCATTATTTATTTTATTTTTACAATTCAAACCTATTTCATATATTTCCATATCTTTTAACAGATCTGTTTGTTCACAAAAAACAAATGCTTTCGCTTCCTTTACTAAATCAAGCTCTTCTTTGGTTAACTCTATATAATCTTTATGAGAATAATTATAACCATTGTGTTTTCTACTAATAAACATATCTTCTCTTTTATCATTAATGATTTTTTCCACCAAATCATTAATATAAAAAATGAATTTCTTTTTCTCTTCATTAACTTTAAAATCACCATATTTTGATAAAGTCAAAAACATATTATTTATTTTGTTTTGTTTCGCTTGCTATATAATAATCCAATAGTTCTTTAATCGTTGTATTGTTTTCATTGTTAAACAAGCTCATATTCATATTCCCCATATAATAAATAAAAAACAAAAACTGATTATTCTTTCTTTTAAAAGAAAGGAGGAATTCTATAATCCCC
>JARGCU010000062.1:0-44015 GCA_029227775.1 Morpho helenor
TGGCTTTGCCGTGAATCAGCTGGCCAGCATTGAAGTCGATCCAGTGTTTCTTTCTTCTCAGCCAGTTCGCTGTTGGTGGCAATTTTAACCGTCGGCACGAAACCACCGTAAGGGGTACCGCGACCGGTACTGAACAGCACCATATGACAGCCCGCCCCCGCCAGAGCGCTGGTGGCTACTGCATCGTTGCCCGGTGCGCTCAGCAGGTTCAGACCGTGCGTTTTCAGGCGTTCGCCGTAGCGCAGCACGTCAACCACTTTGCTGGAGCCCGCTTTCTGCGTGCAGCCCAGTGATTTGTCTTCCAGCGTCGTGATACCGCCCGCTTTGTTGCCCGGCGATGGGTTCTCGTAGATAGGCTGGTCATGGGCAATGAAGTACTGCTTGAAGTCATTGACCATGGTCACCAGCTTGCCGAAAGTCTCTTCATCACGGCAATGGCTCATCAGCAGCTGCTCAGCACCGAACATTTCTGGTACTTCGGTCAGCACGGTGGTGCCGCCGTTGGCAATCACGTAGTCGGAGAAACGACCCAGCATCGGGTTGGCGGTAATACCGGACAGGCCGTCAGACCCACCGCATTCCAGACCAAACTTCAGCTCGCTCAGTTTACCCGGCTCGCGTTTGTCATTGCGTATCACGCTGTACAGCTGATGGAGATGTTCGATCCCGGCTTCCACTTCGTCTTCCTGGTGTTGGCAGACCATGAAGTGAACGCGCTCAGGATCGAACTCGCCAAGGGTTTCGCGGAAAGCGTCAACCTGGTTGTTTCACAACCCAGGCCAACCACCAGCACCGCGCCCGCATTCGGGTGACGCACCATGTTTTGCAGCATGGTACGGGTATTAATGTGATCGTCACGAGCTGTGAGCAACCGTAGGTGTGGCTGAAGAGGTGAACGCCATCGATACCTTCGGCATCGTTGGTCTCTTTCAGGAAACGGTTCTGCATCTGGCGAGCCATGGCGTTCACGCAGCCAACGGTCGGCAGGATCCAGATTTCGTTACGCACGCCCACATCACCGTTAGCACGGCGGTAAATCTGCACGTCACGATCGACGGGCTGAGCAACCTCTGCCTGGAAATCGGGTTGGTAGCTATACGTGTCCAGATCGCTGAGATTCGTGCGCGTGTTGTGAGCATGGATATGCTCGCCCGCTGCCACATCCACCAGCGTATGGCCAATAGGTAAACCGTATTTAATGACGTTTTCACCCTTCGCGATGTCGCGTAAGGCGAATTTGTGGCCACGCGTTACCGCCTGACGCAGGGTAATCACCTGCCCATCAACGGTGACTTCGGTTCCTTCGGCCAAATCAGCGAGCGCTACCGCGACGTTATCCAGCGCATGGATCTTGATGTATTGCATACCAACCCCAGACTTTAGTTCAGTTCAATGGCGAAATAGTCACGCGCATTGTTAAAGCAAATGTTTTTCACCATCTCACCCAGCAACTGGATATCGGCAGGCGCTTCGCCCGCAGCAACCCAGCGGCCAATCATCTGGCAAAGAATACGACGGAAGTATTCGTGGCGGGTGTAAGACAGGAAGCTACGGCTATCGGTCAGCATGCCGACGAAGCGGCTCAGCAGGCCCAGCTGCGCCAGCTGAGTCATCTGACGTTCCATACCGTCTTTCTGATCGTTGAACCACCAGCCGGAACCGAACTGCATCTTGCCCGGCATACCTTCACCCTGGAAGTTACCGATCATGGTGCCCAACACTTCGTATCGCGTGGGTTCAGGCAGTACAGAATGGTTTTTGGCAGCAGGTTCTGTTCGTTCTGCTTGCTCAGCAGCTTAGACAGTTCTTCAGCCATTGGGCGGTCATTGATGGAGTCGAAGCCAACGTCCGCACCCAGCAGTTTGAACTGACGCAGGTTGTTATTACGCAGCGCGCCGATGTGGTACTGCTGTACCCATTCGCGACGTGCGTATTCTGCGCCCAGGAAGACCAGAACGGCGGTTTTGAACTGCGCAACTTCGTGTTCGCTGAGGGTTTCACCGGCCAGTCGACGTGCCAGAATGCTATCCAGTTCCGCTTCGTTAGATTCCGCGAACAGCACCACGTCCAGCGCGTGGTCGGACACTTTACAGCCGTGAGCGGCGAAGTGATCCAGACGCTTGGTCAGCGCGGTCTGCAGGTCAGCAAAACGGCGGATGTCGGTGTCAGACACTTCACCCAGTTTTGCCATGTAATCGTTGAAGGTGGCCAGCTCGATGTTGAAAGCTTTATCCGGGCGCCAGCTTGGTAGCACTTTCACGTCAAACGAACCGTCTTTGGCGACGGCTGCGTGGTGCTCCAGAGAATCGATTGGGTCATCGGTGGTGCCGACCATTTTCACATTCATCTGCTTCATGATGCCGCGCGCGGAGAATTTGTCCTGCGCCAGCAGCTCGTTGCACTCATCCCAGATTTCGCCAGCGGTAGACGGTGACAGCAGTTTACCGGTGATGCCGAATGGCGACGCAGCTCGAGGTGAGTCCAGTGGTATAACGGGTTGCCGATGGTGTGCGGTACGGTTGCAGCCCACGCGTCAAACTTCTCGCGGTCAGACGCATCGCCGGTACACAGGCGTTCTGCTACGCCGTTAGTACGCATCGCGCGCCACTTGTAGTGGTCGCCTTTCAGCCAGATGTCATACAGATTTTTAAAACGATAGTCTTCAGCAACCTGCTGTGGCGGCAGGTGCAGTGATAGTCGAAAATCGGCTGATCTTTTGCGTAGTCGTGGTACAGACGGCGAGCAAATTCGGTGTCTAACAGAAAATCTTCAGTCATGAACGGGGTCATTATCGTCTTCCTCTCAACGAGTGGGTCAGATGTTTATCTGTAATGCTGTCAAAGTTATCACACCAATTTCGTTCGGCCGAAGATTTTTTCGTGAGTTAGATCAATAAACCTTGACAAAAAATGACAGAAAAAATGACGAAACGCCCCTACAGGCCGCGCCATGCCTGGCCTGGTGTATCTACCCCTTTAACCGTACGGGAAATACCTCTTTTGTGACGGTATTCACCTTTTAAAGTTGTATGACAAGTTATCTTGCACCCCGTCGAAACACATTGAACGACGGAATGTAGTAGCCGTGGTCGATAAAGACACCTGATTGAGCGGTACGGATACCGAATTCAGCACGCGTACTTACTGGCAAGTTCGGGTCGTACCGGGAAGCATTACACCGGTAAGCCCCTTCGAGAATGACATCTTCCGGCAACACAGGAGGATGGCTGCAGGACTCGCAGTTATAACAACACGATGAGGTTTACATGCGTAAAATTAAAGGGTTACGTTGGTACATTGATCGCACTGGTGACGATGGGCACCGTGCTGGGCTACCTGACACGTAATACCGTGGCGGCAGCAGCGCCAACTCTGATGGCTGAGCTGCACATTTCCACACAGCAATACTCTTACATCATCGCTGCTTACTCTGCAGCGTATACCGTGATGCAGCCGGTTGCCGGCTACGTTCTGGACATTCTGGGTACCAAAATCGGCTACGCCTTCTTCGCCGTTGCCTGGGCAGTTTTCTGCGGCGCGACTGCGCTGGCAGGCAGCTGGGGCGGTCTGGCCGTCGCACGTGGTGCGGTAGGTGCTGCTGAAGCGGCCATGATCCCTGCGGGTCTGAAAGCGAGCTCCGAATGGTTCCCGGCTAAAGAGCGTTCTATTGCAGTAGGTTACTTTAACGTCGGTTCTTCTATCGGCGGCATGATTGCGCCACCGCTGGTTGTCTGGGCTATCGTGATGCACAGCTGGCAGATGGCGTTCATTATCTCCGGTGCGCTGAGCTTCATCTGGGCAATGTCCTGGCTCATCTTCTACAAACACCCACGCGATCAGAAAAAATTAACTGACGAAGAACGTGATTACATCATTGGTGGTCAGGAAGCACAGCACCAGACCAACAACGCGAAGAAAATGTCTCCATGGCAGATCATTCAGACCCGTCGCTTCTGGGTATCGCCCTGCCGCGCTTCCTGGCTGAGCCAGCCTGGGGTACCTTCAACGCCTGGATCCCACTGTTCATGTTCAAAGTCTACGGCTTTGACCTGAAAGAAATCGCGATGTTTGCGTGGATGCCAATGCTGTTCGCTGACGTAGGTTGCGTACTGGGTGGCTACCTGCCGCCGCTGTTCCAGCGCTGGTTTGGCGTGAACCTGATTGTTTCTCGTAAAATGGTTGTCACCATGGGCGCACTGCTGATGATTGGCCCAGGATGATCGGTCTGTTCACCAGCCCATACGTTGCTATCGCCCTGTTGTGCCTCGGTGGCTTCGCTCACCAGTCCCTGTCCGGTGCGCTGATTACGCTCTCTTCTGACGTCTTCGGTCGTAACGAAGTGGCCACCGCGAACGGTCTGACCGGTATGGCGGCGTGGATGGCGAGCACTATGTTTGCTCTGGTCGTCGGTGCGCTGGCAGATACCATCGGCTTCAGCCCACTGTTTGCAGTCCTGGCTATCTTCGACCTGTTAGGTGCGCTGGTTATCTGGACCGTCCTGCAGAACAAGCAGGCTGACGACGGTGAGTCTGGCGCCAATCGCCCTACTCAACAGGCGACGCAAAACTAAACTGTAACGAATGTCTGTTTTCACAAAAGCCGCCTTGTTTCAGGCGGCTTTTTTCATGTCATAATATGGTTAGCTGCTCGTAAAAGTGGTATAACAAATTTAATCTGCCGTACCCTGCCTGGAGAGCATATGGAAATCGCCGACGCACGTCGCTTGTATCAGCAACTGGCCGCTGAGCTAAAAGAACGCATTGAGCAAGGCGTCTACCTTGTGGGCGATAAACTGCCTGCAGAGCGTTTTATTGCCGATGAAAAGAGCGTCAGCCGTACCGTTGTTCGCGAAGCCATCATTATGCTGGAAGTGGAAGGGTATGTTGAAGTCCGCAAAGGCTCCGGCATTCACGTCATTTCTAATCAGGCGAAATACCATCAAACCCCGGACGAGTCGCAAGAGTTTGCCAACTACGGCCCGTTTGAGCTGCTGCAGGCACGTCAGCTGATTGAGAGTAACATCGCGGAGTTTGCCGCCACCCAGGTCACCAAGCAGGACATCATGAAGCTGATGGAGATCCAGGAAAAGGCGCGCCAGGAAAAATGCTTCCGTGATTCAGAGTGGGATCTCCAGTTCCACGTGCAGGTTGCTCTGGCAACCCAGAACACTGCCCTTGCCGCTATTGTCGAAAAAATGTGGACCCAGCGCGTACACAACCCATACTGGAAAAAACTCCACGACCATATCGATGCCCGTACCGTCGACAACTGGTGTGACGATCACGACCAGATTCTGAAAGCGCTGATTCGCAAAGATCCTCACGCTGCGAAAATTGCTATGTGGCAGCACCTGGAAAACACCAAGCTGATGCTGTTCAACGAAACCAGCGATGATTTCGAATTCAACGCCGACCGCTATCTGTTTGCCGAAAACCCAGTCGTTCACCTCGATACGGTTGCTATCGGCGGCAAATAATCACTTCGCTTTCTTTCCAGGGCTTACCCGACATTTCGCGTGGGTAAGCCTTTGTAAATCCCCTAGCCACTCCCCGCTCGAAAACGCAAAATCGAACTGCAACAAATTGCAATTTCTATGACGTAAAACCACGCCATTTGTTACAATTGCATGCAATTTGCCTTTTTGTTGTTCAGCAATAGATTATTTCGCCAAAACAGGGACTGTTCAGCGCGTATTTACCGCGATGCTATTAAAATAGAAACAAGAGAAGACCGTCGCAGCGCGTTCAGGCATTACGTTAATCGATGTACCAGGAATCGTGAATGGAACTATTAACCCAACTCTTAAATGCCTTGTGGAGCCAGGATTTCGAAACCCTCGCTAATCCGTCCATGATCGGCATGCTCTATTTTGTCTTATTTATGATTCTGTTCCTTGAGAACGGTTTGCTGCCGGCCGCGTTTTTACCGGGCGATAGCCTGCTGGTACTGGTCGGCGTACTCATTGCCAAAGGCGCGATGGGCTTCCCACAAACGGTGATTCTGCTTACCGTCGCCGCAAGCCTGGGCTGCTGGCTTAGCTACATTCAGGGCCGGTGGCTTGGCAATACGCGTATCGTTCAGAACTGGCTTTCGCACCTTCCCGCCCACTACCACCAGCGTGCGCACCATCTGTTTCATAAACACGGGCTTTCCGCACTGCTGATTGGCCGCTTTATCGCCTTCGTGCGTACCCTGCTGCCGACCATTGCCGGGATCTCCGGTCTGAACAACGCGCGCTTCCAGTTCTTCAACTGGATGAGCGGCCTGCTGTGGGTATTGATTCTGACCACCCTTGGCTACCTGCTGGGTAAAACGCCGGTATTCCAGAAATACGAAGACGCGCTGATGTCTTGCCTGATGCTGCTGCCGGTGGTACTGCTGGTTGTTGGCCTGATAGGCTCACTGGCCGTCGTGTGGAAGAAGAAATACGGTAATCGAGGGTAACTATGGTGCCAAACCGTATTCTGCTACGTCGATTTACCCTTAGCCTGGGCATGGTGCTGATGCTTTGCATCCTGCTCTGGCTGTGGGCCGCGCTTCAGCGCGAAGAGTCTACGCTTGCCATTCGCCCTATCAACCAGGCGAGCATGCCAGATGGTTTTTCCATCTCTCACCATCTGGATGCGAACGGCATTCGTTTTAAGAGCATCACCCCGAAGGATGATGCGCTGCTGATTACCTTTGAGTCCAGTGAACAGAGCGCCGCGGCAAAGCGCGTACTGGATAACAGCCTGCCGCATGTCTACGTGATAGCGCTGCAGGATGAAGATAACAACCCGGCAAGCTGGCTGTCTCTTCTTCGTGATACCTCGCATCGATTTGGCTAGCCACTTCCAGGAATCCGAATAATTTCACCAGCTTTGGTGATTTTGTATTTTCGTTACTATGCTTAGTATTGTGGGTGACGCAACGGCGTTGCTCACAAACCGGAACAGTACATGCTCGATGTACTATGCACAATGGAAGGTTCATACATGAAATACCGCATCGTTCTTGCCCTTGCTCTAGCGTCTCTTAGTGCGAGCGCAGCAGCAACATCACTGTGTCAGGAAAAAGAGCAGGACATTCAGCGCGAGATTGGCTATGCCGAGAAGCATAACAATCAGAACCGTATCGACGGCCTGAAAAAGGCGTTGAGCGAAGTCCAGGCACACTGTACTGACAGCAAGCTTCGCGCCGATCATCAGGAAAAAATTGCCGAACAAAAGGATGAAGTTCGCGAGCGCGAGCAGGATCTGAAGGAAGCAAAACAGAAAGGCGATGCGGACAAAGTGGCGAAACGCGCACATAAGCTGCAGGAAGCCAAGAAAGAACTTAACGCGCTGGAATCCCGCGCATATTGAGTGGAAATACTTACAGGAGAGATACGATGGCTAAAGATACGACATCAGATCAATTACGCGCAGAGCTGAAAGCCCTGTCCGATACTCTGGAAGAGGTCCTGAATGCTTCCACCGACAAGTCCAAAGAGGAGATGAGCAAGCTGCGTAGTAAAGCGGAAAGCGCGCTGAAGAGAGCCGTGACCGCCTGGGCGAAGCAGGTGAAGTCTTATCTAAGCAGACACGTGAAGCGGCGGCCAAAGCCGATGGCTACGTGCGTGAAAACCCATGGACCGGCGTCGGTATTGGTGCAGCCGTCGGGCTGGTACTGGCGTTCTGCTGACGCGTCGTTAAGCATGAGCGATTCTCACCAGGCTCAGGGGCCGGGAAAGAACATTCTCGGCATTGGCCAGCGCATTGTTACCCTCGTGGTTCAGATGGTCGAAACGCGGCTGCGCTTAGCGGTCGTGGAGCTGGAAGAGGAGAAGGCAAATCTCATTCAGATCCTGTTAATGGCAGGGCTTACCCTGCTGTTTACCGCTTTCGGGCTGATGAGCCTGCTGGTGCTGATAATGTGGGCCGTTGACCCACAGTATCGCCTCATCGTCATGGTAGCGACTACCGCGACGCTGTTGCTCCTCGCTATCGTTGGCGGAATATGGACGCTGAGCAAAGCACGTCGCTCAACGCTGTTACGCCATACTCGCCACGAGTTGGCCAACGATCGCGCCCTGCTGGAGGATAATGAACCATGAGTCCACGACAGGAACGAGAAGCACGCAAAGCGTATCTGCTACGGCAAATTCAGCAGCAGCGGCTGGACCTTAGCGCAGCCGTCGCGACTGGCTGGATGCCACCCAACCCTACGATCGCGGCTGGAGCAAGCTTGTCAGCCTGCGTTCGTGGTTCATGGTCGCCAGCAGCGCCATGGCGGTGGTTTCACTGCGCCATCCGCGTTTTCTGGTACGCTGGGCCCGCCGCGGCGTGGGTATCTGGAGCACCTGGCGCATGGTCAGGAATATCGCGCGTAAATCCCTTTAACCGTCTGCCGTCCCGATTTCCCCACTGCCATACATCATTGCTCAGATTCTTTGAAGAACTTCAACAGTTTTCCTTGCTAACAATTGTTATACGTCACAGTTATATTTCTCTCCATCGACAGCAGCTACGCGCTATCAGCGTGTAAATGCTCAATAAAACGGTTTAACTGCCCGCAAGGTCTCTGGAGAGAAAGATGAAAAATTAGAAGATATTGGTTTCCTGGTCGCACGTATTCTGATGCCGATTCTGTTTATCACCGCTGGCTGGGGCAAAATCACCGGGTATGCGGGTACGCAGCAGTATATGGAAGCAATGGGCGTCCCAGGTTCCTGCTGCCACTGACCATTCTGCTTGAGTTTGGCGGCGGTCTGGCGATTCTGTTCGGTTTCCTGACTCGCACCACCGCGTTGTTCACCGCAGGCTTCACCCTGCTGACCGCCTTCATCTTCCACAGCAACTTTGCTGAAGGCGTGAACTCACTGATGTTTATGAAAAACCTGACCATCGCTGGCGGCTACCTGCTGCTGGGTATCACCGGTCAGGCGCATTCAGCATCGACCGCGTGCTGAATAAAAAGTGGTAAGAACGCACTATACTGAATGAATAAAAAAGCGAGGAGATATCTCCTCGCTTTTGCTATCTGGAGGAGCACATCATGGGACAATTGATCGATGGCGTCTGGCAAGACGTCTGGTATGACACCAAATCCACCGGTGGACGTTTCCAGCGTTCAGTTTCTGCATTTCGCAACTGGCTGACCGCCGACGGCGAGCCCGGCCCTACCGGCAACGGCGGTTTTGCCGCTGAGAAAGATCGTTATCACCTGTACGTCTCTCTTGCCTGTCCGTGGGCGCACCGCACGCTTATCCTGCGTAAGCTCAAAGGGCTGGAACCGTTCATCTCCGTATCCGTCGTCAACCCGCTGATGCTGGAAAACGGCTGGACCTTCGATGCCGATTTCCGCGGCCGCAACGGGCGATACGCTTTACCAGCATCAATTCCTGTATCAGCTCTATCAGCATGCCGATTCCACCTACTCCGGGCGCGTAACCGTGCCGGTACTGTGGGATAAAAAGAATCAGACCATCGTCAGCAACGAATCTGCAGAGATCATTCGCATGTTCAATACTGCGTTTGATGCGCTGGGTGCCAAAGCGGGCGATTACTATCCAGCCGCGCTGCGCGATCAGATTGATGAGCTGAACGGCTGGATCTACGACACGGTGAACAACGGGGTCTATAAAGCCGGTTTTGCCACCAGCCAGGCGGCCTATGATGAAGCCGTTGATAAGGTCTTTAGCTCGCTGGATCGTCTGGAAACGATCCTCGGTCAGCATCGCTACCTGACCGGTAATCAACTGACCGAAGCCGATATTCGCCTGTGGACGACGCTTATCCGCTTCGATCCGGTCTACGTGACTCACTTCAAGTGCGATAAGCATCGCATCAGCGATTACCTGAACCTGCACGGCTTCCTGCGCGATATCTACCAGATGCCGGGCATTGCGGAAACCGTCGACTTCGACCATATCCGCAACCACTACTTCCGCAGCCACAAAACCATTAACCCGACCGGGATTATCTCCATCGGGCCATGGCAGGATCTGGACGAACCACACGGCCGCGACGAACGTTTCCGCTAAACCCATTGGGCATCGGTCCTCGATGCCAATTAATTCACATCATCAATATTACCACTTTTTCATTCACGACTATCCTTAGCTTGATCGCTTAAAAAACAAGTGATTAATGATCAACTGAGGCATAAAAATGGATTGGTATCTCAACGTTCTACGTAATTACATTGGATTTGGTGGCCGCGCTCGTCGCAAAGAGTATTGGATGTTCATTCTGGTGAACGTCATTTTGACAGCAGTGCTGAGCGTGGTGGATAAGATGCTGGGCTGGCAGCGCGCTGGCGGCGAAGGGATCCTCACCACCATTTTACGGCATTCTGGTTTTTCTTCCGTGGTGGGCAGTGCAGTTCCGCCGACTACACGACACCGATCGCTCGGCGTGGTGGCTGCTCCTGCTGTTGATTCCGGTGATTGGCTGGCTGGTGATTATTATCTTTAACTGCCAGAACGGAACGCCAGGCAACAACCGTTTTGGACCGGATCCGAAACGCCTTTCCTGATCCCAGCGTTGCTTCACTCGTCCGGGCTACCAGCAAAATGTAGCCCGGACGAGGTGCAAAGCACCGACTCCGGGGTTTATTTCGCGGTTAGCAGCTTTTGGATCTCACGCAGACACCAGGACTTCGCTTCGCCCATGCTGTCACGCCGCCAGCCATGATGATATCAATTTCGCTGGTATATTCCGGGCTCACCACGCGTAGCGACCTTGGGCGATATCCTCTTCAACCATCGGATACGGCATCGTTGCGACCCCCAAACCGGCTAACAGCGCCTGACGTTTTTCTTCCATCGACGTGACCGTCAAACGCGGCTGCTTATCCAGCAACTGTACCGTCAGCACCGGACGTTCACGAGCGGTGTCAGCAATCGCCACGCCGCGATACTTCACGCGCGTGACTTCCGACAGCGGCTCGGCTTCCTGATGAATAGGATGATCCGGCGCGGCCACATAAACGTTCATCACCGAATAAAGTTTACGGGAGTTAATCTCGGTCGATGAGCGGAAATGCATATCCGGCGCAATCACGATATCCGCCCGCCCCTGCTCCAGGCGCTCCCAGGCACCCGCCAGCACTTCGGTAATGATCGACAGCTGAGTATTAGATTTGGTCGCGAGTTTTTCCACCAGCGGGAACAGCGTCGAAGTTGGGATCAGCGCCTCTGCCACGATGGTGAGGTGGGTTTCCCAGCCTCGGGCCAGCGCTTCGGCATCGGTGTCAGCTTGTCGGCGGCTTCCAGCAGAACGCGACCGCGTTCTAGCAGCATACGCCCGACGTTAGTGAATTTTGTTCGATGACCCGAACGGTCAAACAACACCACGTCCAGCTCTTCTTCCAGCTTTTGCATGGTGTAGCTCAATGCAGAAGGCACGCGACCAAGCTCATCAGCCGCGGCGGCAAAGCTCCCGCGTCTATCAATCGCGTCCATTACTCGTAGTGCTTCTAGCGTCAGCGCTCTCTCTTTGGCCATAGCGTGCTCATTCAGTAAATTTGAACATACCGGGCAGAATATCTGGCTAACAATGCAGCGTCCATACCTTTACCATTGATTAGTGTAAAGGAGGGTCAAGAAGATGATTACCACAAGAACAGCGAAACAGTGCGGACAGCAGACTTCGGTTGGCTGCAGGCTCGCTATACCTTCTCTTTTGGACACTACTTTGATCCGAAGCTGCTGGGCTACGCCTCACTGCGCGTGTTGAATCAGGAAGTGCTCGCACCGGGTGCCGCCTTCCAGCCACGCACCTATCCAAAAGTCGATATCCTGAATATCATCCTGGAAGGTGAAGCGGAGTACCGCGATAGCGAAGGCCATCATATTCATGCCAAAGCCGGCGAAGCGCTGCTGATTGCCACGCAGCAAGGCGTGAGCTACAGCGAGCATAATCTGAGTAAAGACAAGCCGTTAACCCGGATGCAAATCTGGCTCGACGCCTGCCCAGAACGCGAAAATTCGCGCGTGCAGAAGATCAAACTGAAAGAGACGAACCACCAACTGTTAGCCTCACCGGACGGCAGCCAGCATAGTTTACAGCTGCGTCAGCAGGTATGGTTGCACCATATTGAGCTGGCAAAAGGTGAGCAGGTAAGCCTGCAGCTGCACGGGCCGCGCGCCTATTTGCAATCGATTCATGGTACGGTTCATGCGCTGGCGCACGAGGCTGAGAAGCAGTCTCTGACCTGCGGCGATGGGGCATTTATCCGCGATGAGAGCAATATCACACTCGTAGCTGATACCCCGCTGCGCGCTTTGCTGATAGATTTACCGGTGTAACGATTTTCAGGGACACCGAAGACACTATGAGTAAGCGAAACAACAAGAAGCAGCACAAGGCCGTCGTCGTTAACGCACCACAGCCGGTCATCGCGCCTAAAACGTTTGGTTTTGAAGAGATGCTGAACGAGCTCGAAGCGATCGTTTGTGAAGCAGAGCGTCATCAGGAAGAAGAACACGCTGCCTGAGAAAGTGCCCCGGCCAGAAACCGGGGCTATTTTTTTACGCGAGCTTGCTCGCCATAATCTGAATCACCTGTTTGTCCGTCTGCTGCATAGAGTGACAGGCCAGCGAGCAGAGGTTGCTAATCGACTGTTCCACGTCGTTCGCCACAATCCCCTCATTTCCCGTTACCGCCGTTTCATCCAATGCCATCAGCACCGCTTTCCACGCCGACGACACGCTGGTCGAGACTTTCATCGCGCAGCTGTTGGACGCGCCATCGCAGATAATGCCGCTCACATCGCCAATCATGCTGCTGATAGCCATTGAGATGCTGCGATAGCTGCCATCGATAAGCCAGCAGATACCGGCCGCCGCTCCCATCGAGGCCGTGGTGGCCGCACAGAGTGCCGACAGCATCGGCAGTTGGTGATGAATATAGATAGCCGTCAGGTGCGAGAGAATCAACCCGCGGGCCATTTTCTCCTGGGAACAGCCCAGATGTTCCGCCACCACCACCACCGGCATAGTGGCGGCAATGCCCTGATTCCCCGAGCCCGAGTTGCTCATGGCAGGCAGGCAAGCGCCGCCCATGCGCGCATCCGAGGCAGCCGAGGTGCGAATAATAATGTCGCTCAGCAGATCTTTTGCCAGCAGCCCGCGCTCACGCTGACGTTGCAGGGTCGCGCCAATATGCAGACCGTACGGCGCACGCAGACCTTCGTGGGAGAGCGCGCTGTTCAGCAATGCCGCATCGAGAATAAAGCTAATTTTCTCAAACGGCACCTGCTCGGCAAACTCAACAACCTGCTCCAGCGTGACGTGCTCAAGCGAGGTGGCTTGCTCTTCCTCTGCACCCTCACAATTGCTGGCATCCAGCAGCGTCACGCCATTTTTCACGATGCGAATGACGCGTGTATGACCGCCAGCAATGGTTACCGTGGCCAATTCGTCGAGAGTATGAACCGTTGCGCTGGCGTACAACACGTCATCGCACGGGTCTGCCATGGTCACCGACACTTTACCGTTGGCCAGCAGAACCTTGGCCGCCGTAATATCCTCCACCGACGCGCTCTTCAAGACCTCTAACCCAGCCTGTGCATCACCGCCCAGCGCACCCAGCGCGGCGGCAATCGGCAAGCCAACCATTCCCGTGCCCGGTACGGTAACGCCCATGCCGTTTTTCATCAGGTTTGGCGATACCTTAGCCTCAATATGGCTGATACGCCCCGCCAGGTGAGAAGCCGCAATCGCGCTTGCCAGCGCCAGCGAGACCGGCTCGGTGCAGCCCATTGCGGGCTTCACATTCTGTTTTACCGCCAGAATCATATCGTCCCACAGCGGATTCATTGTTACTTCAACCATATTCGTTACCACGCGTAAATCAGGAGAATGCCAGGAATGGAGAGACACAGAGCAGCAGGCCGGTAATGATGATAATCACCAGCGAGACGCCTTTGTATTTGTGTAGCGCCGGAACTTTGTAGACCAGCCAGGCCGGAATCAGGCAACCCACCATGCCGAAAATCGGGCTACAGATAGAGGTGAAGCTCAGCACCGGCGCATTGAGCACAATGGCGCTCCAGGCCAGCAGGATGGCGAAGATCATAATCCCGCGCTGAACCAGCTTCTGATTGATTTTGTCTTCCGGCATTTTGCGGCGCAGCAGGTTGATAACAATCCCCTGCGTCGCTTCGCGAAAGCCCAGATAAACGCCAAAGAACGCGGTCATCACGGCAAAGATATTGAGAATGACGCTCACCACGGTGACCCACGCACCCGCGCTGCCGTTAATAAACTGGGCGGCAATCGCCAGCGCCGAGATGTTCTGCTCATAGGCTTTCACCGCTTCATCGTGACCCATCGCCAGCGTAAAGGAGACGGCGTAGAAGAAGACCACCACGAACAGAATACCGAAGGCAATGTTCATCGCCCGCAGCGCTTTGTGGCGCGCCACTTCGCGGGATTTCTCCTTTGAGCGATAAGAGATAACCATCGGGCTCAGGGTCTGAATAAACAGGATAGAGGTCAGGGTAAATGGCAGCGTAATAATGGCGTTTTTAATCAGCAACCCCATCGGCGGCAGCGTGCCGGCGTTGTATAGATGCCACATCCCCACCATCGATACACCCAGCGCCGCCACGACCAGCAGCTTAGTCAGCACCATAAAGCTGGAGACTTTAAACAGCAGCTTTTCACCGCGCGACGAAATGGCCACCAGCACACAGATAAGCACCAGACCATAGAATGGGTTTTCCGAGAGCAGCCCATCGGTGACGCCGAAAGTATGCAGATAAGAGGCGCTGTCGTTGGTAATCGCCGTGGAGTAAACGAACATCCAGATAACCAACATGATGAAGTAGAGCGCGCCGAGCAAGATCCCCCAGTTTTTGCCGAGGTAGCCGCTGATAACGCTCGGGTAGTCTTTACACTCCGGTGATTCAGCAAGCGTATTAATAAACAGACGCTGGAACAGGTACATCGCCGGGTAGCCGACGATGGAGGAGAGCAGGAAGACCCACAGTCCCATCAGGCCAACCTGAACGGGTAAGAACACGATCCCCGCCCCGATAGCCATCCCGATACTCATAATGACCCAGCCAACGTCGGTACTGTCGAATTTTATTGCCTCCTGCCATTCACTTTCTGACATGCCCGCTCGAGCGGCCGCAGACGACGTCTGTGCGGGTGCAACTGAGATTGTTTCCATAACAAATTCTCACTCTTAGTGTGTAGGGGTTTATTGTTTTATTACAGTTTGATGTTCCGGATAGTCCGAATATTACAGGCTTATTCACTGCCTTTTTTAGAGTAAGAAAATGATAACGCGGGTTCAGGAGAAAAAGCTTGCAACTCTTTACGTAGGGAAACGCTGAAAATAGAAAATATTCCTATGATTAGCGCAAAATTAACCAATGTATTTCTCTTTTACTAATAAAAGAGAGATTTCGGTGGTTTTTGCTTTCGAATGGATAATTATAATTAATTGTTTTTTAAGTAATTTTAACTTGATAATGATTTCTGAGACGTTGAGCGCTGCGAGGGTTTTGTGAGATAGCACAACGCGCCATGTTAATAAGATGTGACATTAAAGAAAGGCAAAAAATGATGGCTATCACACCAACGCCTCGATTTAGTGAATAACTCCATTGTTTGTATGGATATGGTAAACAATCAGAATATTACGCTACGATGCAGAGCGTGCTTTGCCAGATGCTGAAAAGCAAAAACCCCGCCGAGGCGGGGTTTTCTTTAAAGAGTGAAACTGACCGATAAGCCGGGTTCTGTCGTGGACAGTCATTCATCTAGGCCAGCAATCGCTCACTGGCTCAAGCAGCCTACCCGGGTTCAGTACGGGCCGTACCTTATGAACCCCTATTTGGCCTTGCTCCGGGTGGAGTTTACCGTGCCACGGACTGTTACCAGCCGCGCGGTGCGCTCTTACCGCACCCTTTCACCCTTACCTGATCCCGCTTGCGCGGGCCATCGGCGGTTTGCTCTCTGTTGCACTGGTCGTGGGCTGTTACACCCCCCAGGCGTTACCTGGCACCTTGCCCTATGGAGCCCGGACTTTCCTCCCCTCCGCCCGTCTCCCCCGAAGAGGACGACGACGAAGCGGCGACTGTCTGGTCAGCTTCGGCGCGAAGTATAGAGGGTTTGCGCGTCGATGTCACCCTTCGATCCGCATCCCGACCTGAATTGTGGCGGCGATGTTCCGGGAAGTGTGGTAAATATTCTCCGCCGCATCGCGGAAGGCTTCTTCCAGTGAACCAATGCGGTTCAGCACGCTGAATACCGAATCAATCCCGTACTGGTGTACCACGCCAACATCCCGCGTCAGGCTACCGGCAATACCGATAACCGGCTTGTGGTACTTCTTCGCCACGCTGGCCACGCCTACCGGCACTTTGCCGTGAATACTCTGGCTGTCGAGGCGGCCTTCACCGGTCACCACCAGCGTGCAATCATGGATATGTTCTTCAAGGTTCAGCGCCTGGGTCACAATCTCAATGCCGCTGCGCAGCTCCGCGCCAAGGAACGCCATCAGCGCCGCCCCCATCCCGCCAGCCGCGCCGGAACCCGGCACTTCTTTTACGTCAATGCGCAGCGATTTCTTAATCGCGTTCGCGTAGTGCGCCAGATTACGATCCAGCTCGACGATCATCGCCTCCGTCGCTCCTTTCTGCGGGCCAAAGATACAGGATGCGCCAAAAGGTCCGGTCAGCGGGTTCGTCACATCGCAGGCCACGCGAATCGCGCAGTTTTTCAGGCGAGCATCAAGTCCTGAAATATCAATATGGTTGAGGCTCATCAGGCTACCGCCACCAAAACCGATTTCCGTGCCGCTGGCATCGCACAGCTTCGCGCCCAGCGCCTGCACCATACCGGCACCGCCGTCATTGGTTGCGCTGCCACCAATGCCGATAATAATGTTTTTCGCCCCGCTCTCCAGCGCCTGAAGGATCAGCTCCCCGGTGCCGTAAGAGGTGGTAATCAGCGGGTTGCGCTGCTCTGGCAGCACTAATGCCAGACCGCTTGCCGCCGCCATTTCAATAAAAGCGGTATTCCCGTCGCCGGAGATCCCCCACTGTGCTTCCACGGCTTCGCCAAGCGGACCGGTGACCGTTGACGTCACTGAACGACCCTGCGTTGCCGCAATCATCGCCTCAACCGTTCCTTCTCCACCGTCGGCGACCGGCACTGACACGAATTGCGCTTCCGGAAAGATTTCCCGAAATCCTTTTTCTATGGCCTGAGCTACCTCAGTGGCAGAAAGGCTTTCTTTATAAGAGTCTGGGGCGATTACGATTTTCATATCTGAGCCTATTAGCGCACGACGCCGGAGGGCGTTTCACAGCTCCGGCCTACCCTGTAAGCCCGGCACGCAATGCGCCACCGGGCACAACGTCCTTAGCGAGTGACTTCCACTTTCGCCAGTTTTTCGTAATAGCACGCCAGAGCGCTATGGTCGGCGGTTCCAAGACCATCTGCACGCAGCGCCTGCATCATTTCCATCACCGCGGCAGTCAGCGGCAGCTGCGCGCCCACGCCGTGCGAGGTATCCAGCGCATTCGCCAGATCTTTAATATGCAGGTCGATACGGAAGCCTGGTTTGAAGTTACGATCCATCACCATCGGTGCTTTCGCATCCAGCACGGTGCTGCCCGCCAGTCCGCCACGAATCGCCTGATAGACCAGATCCGGGTTAACGCCCGCTTTGGTCGCCAGCGTCAGCGCTTCGGACATTGCCGCAATGTTCAGCGCCACGATCACCTGGTTTGCCAGCTTGGTCACGTTGCCCGCACCAATATCGCCGGTATGCACCACGGAACCCGCCATCGCTTTCATCAGATCGTAATACTTATCGAAGATGGCTTTATCACCGCCGACCATCACCGACAGCGTACCGTCGATAGCTTTTGGTTCACCGCCGCTCACCGGCGCATCGAGCATATCAATGCCTTTCGCCTTCAGCGCGTCGCTAATTTCACGGCTGGCTAGCGGTGCAATCGAGCTCATGTCGATAAGCACGGTGCCCGGCTTCGCGCCTTCGATAATGCCGTTTTCACCTAGTGCCACTTCTTTCACGTGTGGCGAGTTTGGCAGCATGGTGATGATCACATCACACTGTTCAGCAATCGCTTTTGCCGTGGTCGCCGTTTCAGCACCGGCGGCAATCACTTCGGCAATCGTTTCAGGATTACGGTCAGAAACCACCAGCGAGTAACCCGCTTTCAGCAGGTTTTTACTCATCGGTTTACCCATGATACCCAGGCCAATAAAACCAACTTTCATCGTCATTTCCTCAAATGTGTATGTATTCGGTGGTGGTTACTTCTTGAAGGCGTCAGCCAGTTTCTGCGTACCGGCGCGGAACACGCCGAGATCGCTGCCAACCGCCACAAAGGTCGCGCCCCACTCCAGATAGCGGCGCGCATCGGCTTCTACCGGTGCCAGAATGCCGCTTGGCTTACCGTGCGCTTTGGCACGGGCGAAAATATGTTGAATCGCCTGCTGTACTTCCGGGTGAGAAGCGTTACCCAGATGGCCTAACGCCGCGGCCAGGTCGCTTGGGCCAACAAAGATGCCATCTACGCCTTCAGTGGCGGCAATGGCATCAACGTTGTCGACGCCCAGCTGGCTTTCGATCTGCACCAGGATGGTGATATTTTTATTGGACTGCGCGAAGTAATCCGGCACGGTGCCAAACATGTTGCCGCGATGAGAAACGGACACGCCGCGAATACCTTCTGGCGGATAACGGGTCGAAGAGACCGCCTGCGCGGCTTCTTCTTCGGTTTCCACAAACGGAATCAGGAAGTTGTAGAAACCGATATCCAGCATGCGCTTGATAATCACCGGCTCGTTAGTCGGGATACGCACCACCGGCGCGCTCGCGCTGCCTTTTAGGGCCATTAACTGCGGAATCAGCGTCGTGATATCGTTCGGCGCATGTTCACCGTCCAGTACCAGCCAGTCGAAACCGGCCAGTCCTAACACTTCAGTGCTGATTGGGCTGGAGAGTGCGGACCAGCAGCCAATCTGAACCTGTTTTGCCGCCAGCGCAGCTTTGAATTTGTTAGGGAAAATCGCGTTATCCATTTTCATTACCTTAAGTTAGTCGTGGCTTACTTACGCAGTTCCAGACGTTTGATGTCGCCAACCACGAACAGGTAGCAAACCATCATCATCAGCGCAGAGCAGCCTACAAAAATCAGTGCGCCATTAAAGGAGTGCAGCTCACTCACGATATAGCCAATCACCAGCGGCGTGACGATAGACGCCACGTTACCGAAGACGTTAAACAGCCCGCCGCACAGCCCTACAATCTCTTTTGGCGCCACGTCGGAGATAACCGGCCAGCCGAGTGCACCAAAACCTTTACCGAAGAATGCCAACGCCATCAGGGTAACCACCAGCGCGGTGTTATCGGTGTAGTTACACAGAATAATCGTCGATGCCAGCAGCATGCCCAATACGATAGGCAGCTTACGGGCAAAGGTCAGCGTACAGCCACGACGAATCAGGTAGTCGGAGAACAACCCGCCCAACACGCCACCGGCAAAGCCGCACAATGCAGGAATAGACGCCACGAGCCCTACTTTCAGAATCGACATGCCTTTGTCCTGCACCAGGTAAATCGGGAACCAGGTGAGGAAGAACCACGTAATGGTGTTCAGGAAGTACTGACCGAAGAAGATCCCTAACATCATACGGCTGCTCAGCAACTGCTTGATGTAATCCAGCTTCGGACCTTTTGCCGCATCGCTGCCCGGCTTTTTATGGTCCATATCGACCACGGCACCGTTATCCGCAATGAACTTCAGCTCTTCTTTGGACATGCGCGGATGGTCGGTTGGGTTATGGACGAACTTCACCCACATCCCGGTCAACACAAAACCAATCACACCCATCACGGTAAAGACGTGCTCCCAGCCCCAGGCGAAGGTTAACCAGCCCAACAGTGGCGAGAACAGCGCTAAAGAGAAGTACTGCGCGGAGTTAAAGATAGCGGACGCCGTGCCGCGCTCTTTGGTCGGGAACCAGGCCGCTACGATACGGGCGTTAGCCGGGAAGGAAGGCGCTTCAGAGAAGCCCAGCATAAAGCGCATGAAGAACATTGAGACGCCCGCCCATGCCAGTGGGAAGAAGCCAACAAAGCCCTGCAGGAAAGTAAACAGCGACCAGAAGAACAGACTATAGGTATAGACTTTCTTCGAACCAAATTTATCCAGTAACCAACCACCGGGGATCTGCATGAGCAAATAAGCCCAACCGAACGCAGAGAAGATGTACCCCATTTCGACCGCGCTCAGACCCAGCTCTTTTGCCACCGACGTACCGGCGATTGAGAGCGTGGCGCGGTCCGCATAGTTAACGGCCGTAACAATGAAAATAACTAAAAGAATTAAATAACGGGTATGCATTCCTTTTGTTGATCCAGAAACATCAGCTGTATCGTGTATCATTTTATTATCCTCGGGCACAGAGAACCTTAATTATATTTTTATTATTAAGGTCTATTTCGCTGATTATTTATTGATAACTGGCAATCTTAATAAATCGATAATACGCCATGAAATCGAGATTCAGTATAATCAGGAAACGATAGCCATACATTGTGCAAAAACACAATTTGATAGCCTTATAAAATCTTTTAGTTATTCATATGCACATAACACTGGGCGCTGATGCACAATTTCAATTTTTGATACCCTTGCGCCACAAGGCATGACGACAATAGGTGATCTTTATCACATTTTTAGATTCCAACACCTGACATGCTTTATTCCATAATCAAAGTGTTCTTATTTTCCACATTGAATAACCTGACACTTATAACATTTATTATTTTACCCACTGGCTGGAGAATGCTGGACAATGGCTAACATCGAAATCAGACAAGAATCGCCGACTGCCTTTTATATTAAAGTGCACGATACAGACAATGTCGCGATTATTGTTAACGATAATGGATTAAAAGCAGGAACCCGCTTTCCTGACGGTCTGGAATTAATTGAGCATATTCCTCAAGGGCATAAAGTGGCCCTGGTGGATATTCCCCACAATGGCGAAATTATCCGCTACGGCGAGGTCATCGGTTACGCCGTTCGCGACATCGTCAAAGGGAGCTGGATTGATGAATCCATGGTTATTCTGCCAAAGGCACCGCCGCTGAATACCTTACCGCTGGCAACCCGAGTGCCAGAGCCGCTGCCGCCGCTGGAGGGCTACACCTTCGAAGGCTATCGCAACGCCGACGGCAGCGTGGGTACCAAAAACCTGCTGGGTATTTCAACCAGTGTACATTGCGTGGCGGGCGTGGTGGATTACGTAGTCAAAATTATTGAACGCGATCTGCTGCCCAAATACCCCAACGTCGACGGCGTGGTTGGCCTCAATCACCTGTACGGCTGCGGTGTGGCGATCAACGCCCCGGCGGCCATCGTGCCCATTCGCACCATTCACAACATCGCCCTGAACCCTAACTTTGGCGGCGAAGTGATGGTTGTGGGCCTCGGCTGTGAAAAATTACAGCCAGAGCGTCTGCTTCAAGGTACCGAAGATGTACAGAGCATCCCAGTCGACAGCGCCAGCATCGTACGTTTGCAAGATGAACAGCATGTTGGTTTTCGCTCAATGGTCGACGACATTTTGCAGGTGGCCGAACGTCACCTGCAAAAACTCAACAAGCGCCAGCGCGAAACCTGCCCGGCCTCTGAACTGGTCGTCGGCATGCAGTGCGGCGGCAGCGATGCGTTCTCCGGCGTGACGGCAAACCCGGCGGTAGGCTACGCGTCTGACCTGCTGGTGCGCTGCGGCGCAACCGTGATGTTCTCGGAAGTAACCGAAGTGCGTGACGCCATCCACCTGCTCACGCCGCGCGTCATCAACGAAGAAGTGGGCAAACGCCTGCTGGAAGAGATGGCCTGGTACGATAACTACCTGGATATGGGCCAGACCGACCGCAGCGCCAACCCGTCTCCGGGCAACAAGAAAGGTGGACTGGCAAACGTGGTGGAAAAAGCGCTGGGCTCTATCGCTAAATCCGGCAAGAGCGCTATCGTGGAAGTGCTTTCACCAGGCCAACGCCCAACCAAGCGCGGCCTGATTTATGCCGCCACCCCGGCAAGCGATTTTGTCTGCGGCACCCAGCAGGTCGCTTCCGGCATTACCGTTCAGGTCTTCACCACCGGACGCGGTACGCCGTACGGTCTGATGGCCGTACCGGTCATCAAGATGGCCACCCGCACCGAACTGGCGAATCGCTGGTATGACTTAATGGATATCAACGCCGGGACCATTGCCACGGGCGAAGAGACGATTGAGGATGTGGGCACGAAGCTGTTTGAGTTCATTCTGGACGTGGCGAGCGGGCGTAAGAAAACCTTCTCGGATCAGTGGGGTCTGCATAACCAGCTTGCGGTGTTTAACCCGGCTCCGGTGACTTGATTACGTGATATTCAAGAAAAAGGTTATCGGGAGGCTATCATGCCTCCCGATTTTTTATGCACTCACTAAAATCACGTCAATGCCCTGCCGACGCAACCCTTCCAGACTTTCATTCGGCACGCCCTCATCAACAATAATCACATCAATACGCTGGGTATCAATGATCTTATGCAGGCTGGAGCGGTTAAATTTCGTGGAGTCCGTGACGACGACAATGCGCTCAGCCACTTCACACATCCGGCGGTTAAGCCGGGCTTCGTCTTCATTATGCGTGCTGATGCCGCGCTCGAGATCAATGGCATCGACGCCAAGGAACAGAATGTCGAAGTGATAATTCTGTAACGACTGCTCCGCCTGGTCGCCGTAAAACGACTGCGACTGACGACGCAGGTGGCCACCGGTCATCAGCAGCTCAACGCCTTCTGACTCCAGCAACGCATTCGCGACGTTCATGCCGTTAGTCATGGCAATGACGTCCGTATGCTGGCGCATCAACCGGGCAATCTCATAGGTAGTGGTACCGGAGTCAAGAATCACGCGATGGCCGGGTTTAATCAGTTCAACGGCGGCTTTCGCGATGCTACGCTTCACCGCAGTATTCAGAGAGCTTTTGTCTTCGACAGAAGGTTCGGTCGCTGGCGTATTGCTATCGCAGATGAGTGCGCCGCCATATGCGCGCACGGCAATGCCCTGCTTTTCCAGGAAGGCAAGATCATTACGGATCGTTACCGTCGATACGCCGAACCATTCAGAAAGATCGTTTACCTGCACGCTACCCTGCTGCCGCAACCGCTGGATAATCTGCTCGCGTCTTTCACTGGTTCCCGTCACACGCTTATCGGCAGAAGAGTCGGTGTTGCTCATAGAGATTCCTTTGATTGATTCTTTCGTTTCATTTCTTTTTGCTTATTAACACCTTTCTTTTCTCGGAATGCAAGCCTTAAAAAGGCCTCGCATGGCGACAAACCCCTTCAACACACCTTTCATTTTGTTTCTTTTGTGAAACAGATCTGAAAATGGAAATCTTTCATTTTATTTTTAAATCCACGTAACGCAGTATTAAATGAAACAAAACGAAAGATAAGTATCATTACAATCTGAGTTGGAGAGGAAAGTGAAATATCTTACAACTATGGTGGAGCAGCACAAACGGGGAAAAACAAACGGAATTTATGCCGTTTGTTCCGCGCATCCACTGGTCCTGGAATCCGCCATTCGTTATGCCCAGGCAAAACAGACTCCGCTGCTCATTGAAGCAACGTCGAACCAGGTCGATCAGTTCGGTGGCTATACCGGCATGACCCCGGCTGATTTTCGCCGCTTTGTCTGCGAGTTGGCTGACTCACTGAACTTCCCGCAGGATCGCCTGATTCTGGGGGGCGATCACCTTGGCCCTAACCGCTGGCAAAACCTGCCGGCCGCTCAAGCAATGAATAACGCCGACGATCTGATTAAAAGCTATGTGGAAGCTGGCTTTAAAAAGATCCACCTCGATTGCAGCATGTCCTGCGAGGGCGATCCCGTTCCATTAACCGATGCGATCGTCGCCGAGCGCGCTGCTCGTCTGGCTAAAATTGCCGAGCAAACCTGTGCTGAACACTTTGGTGAATCGGATCTTGTTTACGTTATTGGCACAGAAGTTCCCGTCCCTGGCGGTGCCCATGAAGCATTAACTGAACTCGCCGTCACGACGCCTGATGCCGCTCGTGCCACGCTGGAAGCGCACCACCATGCGTTTGAAAAACAAGGGTTGGATGCCATCTGGCCACGCATCATTGCGTTGGTTGTCCAGCCGGGCGTTGAGTTTGACCACACCCACATTATTGATTATCAGCCGCAGAAAGCGGTCGCACTGAGCAAGATGGTGGAAGCCTATGACACGCTGGTCTTCGAAGCACACTCCACAGATTATCAGACACCGCAGTCGCTGCGTCAGTTAGTGAAAGATCATTTCGCTATTTTGAAAGTTGGCCCTGGGCTGACCTTCGCCCTGCGCGAAGCGCTGTTCTCACTGGCGGCGATTGAAGAAGAACTGCTTCCCGCCAAAGCCTGCTCTGGCCTGCGCCATGTTCTTGAAACCGTGATGCTCGATCGCCCGGAATACTGGCAAAGCCACTACCACGGCGATGGCAACGCACGCCGTCTGGCCCGTGGCTATAGCTACTCTGACCGCGTTCGCTACTACTGGCCAGACAGCCAAATTGATGAAGCCTTTGAAAGACTGGTGCGCAATCTGGCGGACGACCCCATTCCCTTGCCGCTCATTAGCCAGTACCTCCCTTTACAGTACGTAAAAGTACGCGAGGGAGATCTCAACGCTACACCGCGTGAACTCATCATTAACCATATTCAGGACATACTTCAGCAGTACCACGCCGCCTGTCAGGGCGTTCCGTCTCATAACGAATAACAACAAAGAGGAAAGCGCTATGCCAAATATCGTACTCAGCCGCATCGATGAAAGACTGATTCATGGTCAGGTCGGCGTGCAGTGGGTCGGGTTTGCGGGGGCAAATCTGGTATTGGTCGCCAATGACGAAGTCGCAGAAGACACCGTGCAGCAAAACCTCATGGAAATGGTACTGGCTGAAGGGATAGCCGTGCGTTTCTGGTCGCTACAGAAAGTTATCGACAATATTCACCGCGCTGCTGACCGACAGAAAATCTTGCTGGTGTGCAGAACGCCAGCTGATTTTCTCAAGCTGGTTGAAGGCGGCGTTCCCGTCACCCGCATCAACGTAGGCAACATGCACTACGCCGAAGGTAAACAACAAATTGCCAAAACCGTTTCTGTCGATGCCAATGATATCAACGCGTTCAACGGCCTGAAGGCCGCCGGAGTGGAATGCTTCGTTCAGGGCGTTCCGACAGAACCTGCTTTGGATCTCTTTAAACTACTTTGAGGGATTCACAATGGAAATTAGTCTGTTACAGGCTTTTGCACTAGGCATTCTCGCCTTTATTGCAGGCCTGGATATGTTCAACGGGTTAACGCATATGCACCGCCCGGTAGTGCTGGGCCCGCTGGTTGGTCTGATTCTGGGCGATCTGCACACCGGTATTCTTACCGGCGGTACGCTGGAGCTGGTGTGGATGGGTCTGGCACCGTTAGCCGGTGCCCAACCGCCTAACGTCATTATCGGTACCATTGTCGGTACGACGTTTGCCATTACCACCGGCGTGAAGCCTGATGTTGCCGTCGGCGTTGCGGTGCCGTTTGCCGTCGCCGTGCAAATGGGCATCACTTTCCTGTTCTCCGTCATGTCCGGCGTCATGTCCCGCTGCGACCGTATGGCGGCCAATGCCGATACCGCAGGTATTGAACGGGTCAACTATCTGGCTCTGCTGGCGTTAGGCATTTTCTACTTCCTCTGCGCTTTCCTGCCGATTTACTTCGGCGCGGAACATGCGAAAACCGCCATTGATGTCCTGCCAGAACGTCTGATTGATGGGCTGGGCGTCGCGGGCGGCATCATGCCAGCGATCGGTTTTGCCGTGCTGCTGAAAATCATGATGAAAAATGTCTACATCCCTTATTTCATCATTGGTTTCGTTGCCGCAGCCTGGCTCAAGCTTCCGGTCCTGGCCATTGCCGCCGCCGCGCTGGCCATGGCGCTCATTGACCTGCTACGTAAATCCCCTGAACCGACTCAACCTGCGGCACAGAAAGAGGAATTCGAAGATGGCATCTAATCAACAGACCCTGCCGAGTGTTTCCGATAACGAAGAGACGCTGCTGACCGGAGTTAACGAAAACGTTTATGAAGATCAGCGCATTGGCGCAGATCTGACTAAAAAAGATATTAACCGCGTGGCCTGGCGTTCCATGCTGTTACAGGCCTCTTTTAACTATGAACGTATGCAGGCTTCCGGCTGGCTTTATGGCCTGCTGCCCGCGCTGAAAAAAATCCATACCAACAAGCGCGACCTCGCCCGCGCCATGAAAGGCCACATGGGTTTCTTCAACACCCACCCGTTCCTGGTGACCTTTGTGATCGGCATTATTCTGGCGATGGAGCGTTCGAAGCAGGACGTGAACAGCATTCAAAGCACTAAGATTGCCGTAGGTGCGCCGCTTGGCGGCATTGGCGATGCCATGTTCTGGCTGACGCTGCTGCCTATCTGCGGCGGCATTGGTGCGAGCCTGGCGCTTCAGGGTTCCATCCTCGGTGCGATTGTCTTCATTGTGATGTTCAACGTGGTGCATCTCGGCCTGCGTTTTGGTCTGGCCCACTATGCTTATCGCATGGGTGTCGCGGCGATTCCGCTAATCAAAGCCAACACCAAAAAGGTGGGGCATGCCGCATCAATCGTCGGTATGACCGTCATCGGCGCGCTTGTTGCCACCTACGTTCGTCTGAATACCACGCTTGAAATTAAAGCGGGTGATGCCGTCGTCAAACTACAGGCTGATGTTATCGATAAGCTGATGCCGGCCTTTTTACCGCTGGTGTATACCCTGACCATGTATTGGCTGGTTCGTCGTGGCTGGAGCCCGCTGCGCCTCATCGGCATCACCGTTGTACTGGGTGTCGTCGGTAAATTCTGCCACTTCCTGTAAAACAAAAGAGGTCTGAGATGTTGGGAATTATTTTGACCGGGCATGGCGGATTTGCCAGCGGAATGGAAAAAGCGATGAAGCAGATCCTCGGCGAACAAACGCAGTTTATCGCCATCGATTTTCCAGAAACCTCCACCACCGCGCTGCTCACGTCGCAGCTTGAACAAGCCGTAAACACGCTGGATAGCGAGGACAGTCTGGTGTTTCTGACCGACCTCCTTGGCGGCACGCCATTCCGCGTGGCCTCAACGCTGGCGATGCAAAAACCCGGCAGAGAGGTGATTACCGGCACTAACCTGCAACTCCTGCTGGAAATGGTGCTGGAGCGTGAAGGCCTGAGCAGCGAAGACTTTCGCCTACAGGCGCTGGAGTGTGGGCACCGCGGCCTGACAAGCCTGGTTGATGAGCTGGGGCGCTGTCGTGAAGAGGTTCCAGCAGAGGAAGGGATATGACGCAAATCCTTCGCGCCAGACGCTTGCTGACGGAACGGGGCTGGCTTGACGATCATCAGATAAGCATTGATGACGGTATCATTACCGCCATCACTCCCATACCTTCAGGCAGCCCGCAGCGCGATGCTGAGCTGCTTTGTCCAGCCTACATCGATACCCACGTCCACGGTGGTGCGGGTGTCGATGTCATGGATGAAGCACCGGACACGCTCAACAAGCTGGCAATGTATAAAGCGCGTGAAGGGGTGGGTAGCTGGCTCCCCACCACCGTTACAGCTCCGATTGAGCAGATCCATCGCGCGCTGGAGCGTATTGCCCAACGCTTCCATGCTGGCGGCCCTGGTGCTCAGGTTTTAGGTAGCTATCTTGAGGGCCCTTACTTCACGCCACAGAATAAGGGCGCTCATCCTCCTGAATTGTTCCGGGAGTTGGACATCCCCGAGCTGGATAAACTAATAGCCCTCTCGCAGGGCACGCTGAGGGTGGTCGCCCTCGCGCCGGAAAAACCAGGCGCGATACGGGCTATTCAACATCTTAAACGACAAGGCGTGCGGGTAATGCTGGGGCATAGTGCGGCAACCTGGGCGCAGACCAGCGCCGCTTTCGATGCTGGAGCAGACGGTCTCGTGCACTGCTATAACGGTATGACCGGCTTACACCATCGGGAACCTGGCATGGTCGGTGCGGGGTTAACCGACCCGCGCGCGTGGCTCGAACTGATTGCTGACGGGCACCACGTTCACCCAGCCGCGATGAAACTCTGCTGTTGTTGTGCAAAAGATCGGGTCGTATTGATTACCGATGCCATGCAGGCTGCGGGTATGCCTGACGGCCCCTACACGCTGTGCGGTGAAAAGGTCGAGATGCGCGGCGGCATTGTACGAACCGTTTCCGGCGGTCTGGCAGGGAGTACGCTCTCGGTGGATGCCGCCGTGCGTAATATGGTTGAGCTCGCCGGGGTTTCTCCTGAAGAGGCAATCCATATGGCCTCTCTGCACCCTGCCCGCCTTCTGGGGGTAGACCAACAGCTTGGTTCACTACAGGCAGGTAAACGCGCCAGTATTATCGCCCTCGACGGCGGGCTGCATGTGCAGCGCGTTTGGATTCAGGGTCAGCACCTCTCCTTTTAACCCGCCTTTACGATGAGATTACCTGGCCTTCGTTCATCGAACGAAGGCCTTTCTTTTCCTTTCTTTTAATCAAACCACTAATCCGCTAATGGTTTTATCTATGCATTACAAATCAATAAGATAGAAAACAACAGCGTTTCATTGATCACAGTTTTCGTTTTATTTCATTTTGCATCATTGAACTTTCGATTTCTTTTATATAGATTTTAATTAACTGATACGCGAAAAAGTGAAACGAAACGAAAGACAACGACATTTTGCCTGCGTCGGATGTGGACTTCACAAGACTAAGGACTGAGTTATGCCAGAAATCTATACCCCCGCGCCCGCTGCAACCGGTACCTGGACCGAAGAAGAGATCCGCCAGCAGCCTAACAGCTGGATCCGCTCACTGAATAATATCGCCAGCATCCGATCCGATATTGACGGGTTTCTTGCACCATTACTTTATAAGCACGATCTGCGGATCGTACTGACCGGAGCTGGTACCTCTGCATTTATCGGCGAGATAATCGCCCCCTGGCTCGCCAGCCATACCGGCCAGAACATCAGTGCAGTACCAACCACCGATCTTGTCACTAACCCAATGGATTACCTGAACCCGGCGCATCCGCTGCTGCTGGTCTCTTTTGCTCGCTCCGGCAATAGCCCGGAGAGCGTCGCCGCCGTTGAACTGGCGAATCAATTCGTACCTGAGTGCTACCACCTGTCGATTACCTGCAACGAAGCAGGCAGCCTGTATAAAAACGCGGTCAATTGCGACAACGCGTTCGCCCTGCTGATGCCAGCAGAAACCCACGATCGCGGCTTTGCCATGACCAGCAGCATCACCACGATGATGGCAAGCTGTTTGGCCGTGTTTGCACCCCAGGTCATCAATAGCGAGACCTTCCGCGACGTCGCCGACCGCTGCCAGGCCATCCTGACCTCACTGGGTAACTTCAGCCACGGTGTCTTCGGCCACGAAGCCTGGAAACGAATCGTCTATCTCGGTAGTGGTGGATTACAAGGCGTTGCGCGTGAGTCAGCCCTGAAGGTGCTCGAGCTTACGGCCGGTAAACTGGCAGCATTCTATGACTCACCAACCGGTTTCCGCCACGGGCCAAAATCACTGGTCGATAGCGAAACGCTTATCGTGGTGTACATCTCTAGCCACCCTTACACGCGCCAATACGATCTGGATCTCCTTGCAGAGCTTCGCCGCGATCGACAGGCAATGCGCGTGGTCGCGATTGCGGCGGAAACGGATGCCGTCATCGAAGCTGGCCCGCATATTCTGCTACCGCCAGCACGTCACTTTATCGATATGGAGCAGGCATTTTGCTTCCTGACGTACGCCCAGATCTTTGCCCTGACGCAGTCAATTCATGTTGGTAATACGCCAGATACCCCATCCGCCAACGGCACGGTTAACCGTGTAGTACAAGGCGTTGTTATTCATCCCTGGTTGGCTTAAGAGGAATACATCATGAGCATTATTTCTACCAAATATCTTCTGCAAGACGCCCAGGCAAAAGGCTACGCGGTGCCTGCATTCAACATTCATAACGCAGAAACTATCCAGGCAATTCTCGAAGTTTGCAGCGAAATGCGGTCGCCGGTGATCCTGGCCGGCACGCCAGGTACGTTTAAACATATTGCGCTGGAAGAGATCTATGCGCTGTGCCGCGCTTACTCCAATACCTACGATATGCCGCTGGCGCTTCATCTTGATCACCATGAATCCCTGGATGATATCCGCCACAAAGTGAATGCAGGCGTACGTAGCGCCATGATTGATGGCAGCCACTCTCCGTTTGAAGAGAATGTGAAGCTCGTGAAATCGGTAGTGGATTTCTGTCATGCCCATGATTGCAGCGTAGAGGCCGAACTCGGACGTTTAGGCGGCGTGGAAGACGACATGAGCGTCGATGCGGAAAGTGCTTTCCTGACCGACCCTATGGAAGCAAAACGCTTTGTCGAACGTACTGGCGTAGACAGCCTTGCCGTCGCCATTGGCACTGCGCATGGCCTCTATACCAAAAAACCAAAAATCGATTTCCAGCGCCTGGCGGAGATTCGTGAAGTGGTTGATATTCCGCTGGTGCTGCATGGCGCAAGTGATGTACCGGATGAATATGTGCGCCGCACCATCGAGCTCGGCGTGTGTAAGGTCAATGTCGCAACCGAATTGAAAATTGCTTTCGCTGATGCAGTCAAAGCGTGGTTTATTGAAAACCCACAGGGGAACGATCCGCGTTATTACATGCGCGTCGGTATGAACGCTATGAAAGAAGTGGTGCGCAGTAAAATTGCCGTTTGTGGTTCAGCAAACAAAATCTTATCTGTTTAATGATTATTATAATATCTCCTTTCATATCTTTGCGTAGTTGGTATCTATTCTGATTACGCAAATTTTTCATTATACTTACTACGTTAATAAAAATTTATTTAAACAACCGAATCAATATCATTCAAATATTTTATGGGAGGATTTAAGAATGAGCAGTCCAAATATATTGTTAACTCGTATTGATAATCGCTTAGTTCACGGCCAGGTTGGCGTAACCTGGACCTCAACCATCGGTGCGAATCTGTTAGTTGTTGTCGATGATGATGTCGCTCAGGATGAGATTCAACAGAAATTAATGGGGATTACCGCTGAAACTTATGGCTTTGGTATCCGTTTTTTTTCCATCAAAAAAACAATAGAAGTCATTAACAAAGCTGCACCACATCAGAAAATATTCCTGATTTGCCGTACTCCGCAAACCGTTAGAAAATTACTTGAAGGCGGCGTTACGTTAAAGGATGTCAACGTTGGCAATATGCATTTTTCTGAAGGGAAAAAACAGATCAGTAGCAAAGTTTATGTCGATGAACAGGATCTTCAGGATCTGCAATTTATTAAAAAAAGCGGTGTTAATATTTTCATTCAGGACGTTCCAGGAAATCAAAAAGAGCAAATTCCCGAGTAAACACAGAGACAACACTTAATAATAAATGGAATTATTTATTCGAGGTGATTGGAAATGCATGAAATAACTCTAATCCAGGGTATATCCCTGGCTGCATTAGTCTTTATTCTGGGTATCGATTTTTGGCTGGAAGCGTTGTTTTTATTCCGCCCCATTATCGTTTGTACACTTACTGGCGCCATTCTTGGCGATATTCATATCGGCCTCGTCACCGGCGGCCTGACTGAGTTAGCTTTTGCCGGTCTGACTCCCGCTGGAGGCGTACAACCCCCAAACCCAATCATGGCTGGACTAATGACCACGGTTATCGCCTGGTCCACCGGTGTGGATGCGAAAACGGCGATCGGCCTTGGCTTACCCTTCAGCCTGTTGATGCAATACGTCATTTTGTTCTTCTACTCTGCCTTCTCGCTGTTTATGGCAAAGGCGGATAACTACGCCAAAGATGCCAATACCAACGCATTTTCCCGGCTGAATTGGCTAACGACACTAATCGTCGCATGTTCCTATGCCATTATTGCTTTCTTATGTACCTATCTGGCGCAAGGCGCAATGCAATCGCTGGTTAAATCGATGCCTGACTGGTTAACACATGGATTCGAAGTCGCGGGCGGCATTCTGCCTGCCGTCGGTTTCGGTCTGCTGCTGCGTGTGATGTTCAAAGCACAGTACATACCTTACCTGATCGCAGGTTTCCTCTTTGTTTGCTATATCCAGGTTAATAACCTCCTTCCGGTGGCAGTCCTCGGCGCAGGCTTCGCCGTGTATGAGTTTTTCAACGCTAAAGCTAAACAGCAGACGCAACCCCAGCCTATCGCCAGCAAAAACGATAATGAAGAGGATTACAGCAATGGAATCTGAAATCAGTAAAAAAGACATTACCCGTCTGGGATTTCGTTCGTCCCTCCTTCAGGCCAGCTTTAACTATGAAAGAATGCAGGCAGGCGGTTTTACCTGGGCCATGCTGCCAATTTTGAAAAAAATCTATAAAGATGACAAAGCGGGCCTGAGTGCGGCCATGAAAGATCATCTGGAGTTTATCAACACCCACCCGAACTTGGTCGGCTTCCTGATGGGGTTGCTGATCTCAATGGAAGAAAAAGGGGAAAACCGCGACACCATTAAAGGTTTAAAAGTGGCCCTGTTTGGGCCCATCGCCGGGATTGGCGATGCCATATTCTGGTTCACCTTACTACCGATTATGGCGGGGATCTGCTCTTCTTTCGCCAGTCAGGGGAACCTACTAGGGCCAATTCTGTTTTTCGCCGTCTATCTGATGGTCTTTTTCCTGCGCGTCGGCTGGACTCATGTCGGCTATTCGGTCGGGGTAAAGGCGATTGATAAAGTAAGAGAAAACTCACAGATGATCGCCCGCTCGGCGACAATCCTCGGGATCACAGTGATTGGCGGTTTGATTGCCTCTTACGTGCACATTGATGTAGTGACCTCCTTTGCCATCGACAGCACGCACAGTGTCGCACTGCAAAAAGATTTCTTCGATAAAGTCTTCCCGAATATTTTACCGATGGGCTACACGCTGCTGATGTACTACCTGCTACGAGTGAAAAAAGCGCATCCGGTGATATTGATTGGAGTGACATTCGTCCTTGCCATTATCTCCTCCGCACTCGGTATTCTTTAACGGTTAACAGATGGGGGCGCAATAGCGTGCTGCCCCCACTGCAAAAGGACATTCCTTCCATGCAATACATACAGCAATGCGATGACTTTAAGACATTAAGCGAGTGTGCCAGCGAGTATCTGATCGCCAGAATACAACGTAAACCAGATGCCACAATATGCCTGGCAACGGGAGCCACACCGTTGCTCACTTACCGCTACTTCGTCGAGAAAATTCACCAACGCCAAATTGATATCAGCCATGTCACTTTCGTCAAACTCGACGAGTGGGTTGGCATCCCGTTGGCTGCGCCGGGGACGTGCGAATCGTTTCTGCAACAACATATCGTTCAACCGCTGAGGTTACGTAGCGACCAGCTAATCGGCTTTAGATCTGAAAATATTGATGAGTCAGAGTGCGACCGTGTCACGGATTTGATTACCGCTCGGGGCGGCCTTGATGTATGTATACTTGGGCTGGGCAAAAATGGTCATCTCGGGTTGAATGAACCGGGACAGACACTGGAACCATGCTGCCACATCAGCCATCTTGATGAGCAAACACGCCATCATGACATGTTAAAAGCAGCCGGGAATCCAGTTACTCACGGCATCACCCTGGGGCTGAAAGATATCCTGCATGCCAAAGAAGTCTTATTGCTCATCGCGGGAGAAGGAAAGCACGCTGCGGTTGAAACCTACCTGGCTGCATCCGTAACGACCGCTGTTCCTGCCTCATTTCTATGGCTGCATAATAATGTGACTTGCCTGCTGGATGGCTCGCAATATCCAGATAAGCGGTCGCTAGCATAGCAACCAGGCTCCCCCTTTTTTCGCTCCAACACGTTGCAGTTTGCCTTTTTTCTGCAACGTTTGCAGAGTACGTTCAACCGTCCGCGCTGAAACACCCATATTCTGCGCAATGATTTTCGCCGTAACTTGTGGTTGCTCTGAGATTTTATGCAGTATAAAGATTTCAAGCTCTGTCAAAGATGGTGGGGTTTCTTCCGACATTTCTTCCGACATAGCCTGCACGTAGCTGGCAGGGGCATCAACCAGCTCCGTCATTAAGATCCGATGCGCTTTAAGCAAATCCGGTAAACGATGGCTTTTCCATTCCGACATATGGTCATAAGCCAGAAGGGCATTTCTGACCTCCTGGATGTCTTTCACTGGTGCTAGCACTCGCTTCCCTTCCATCAACGCAGTGACCTGCCCGGCAGTGAGAGAGTTGTGCTCAATGGCCCATTAACTCACCAATCTCAACAACCTGGCTGAGTATTCCAAGGCTAATGACAAACGGTGGCTGGTAGGCGCTCATCCTTACTCCTCCTGCTGCTCCAGCGCATACTTATACAGCGCATTCTTCTTCACGCCGTGGATTTCCGCCGCCAGCGCCGCCGCTTTCTTCAGCGGCAGCTCAGCCTGCAACAGCGCCAGCGTGCGCAGCGCATCGGCAGGCAGTTCGTCTTCCTGCGCTTTGTGCCCTTCAACAATCAGCACCATCTCGCCTTTACGGCGGTTTTCATCTTCCTTGACCCACGCCAGCAGTTCACCCACCGGCGCACCGTGAATGGTTTCCCAGGTTTTGGTCAGCTCACGCGCCAGCACCACGTAGCGGGATTCCCCCCAGACGGCGACCATATCTTCCAGGCTGTCGAGCAGACGGTGGGTGGATTCGTAATAAATCAGCGTGCGCGGTTCCGCTTCGATAGCCTTCAGCGTATCGCGACGGCCTTTTGACTTGGCTGGCAGGAAGCCTTCGTAGCAGAAACGGTCAGATGGCAGACCGGCGGCGCTCAGGGCGGCAATCGCCGCGCACGGGCCCGGCAGCGGCACCACGCGGATACCCGCTTCACGGCAGGTGCGCACCAGATGGTAGCCTGGGTCATTGATGAGCGGCGTACCGGCATCGGAAACCAATGCGATGTTCTGCCCTTCCTTCAGTTTTGCCACCAGCGTTTCGGCTTTTTGTTGCTCATTGTGATCGTGTAAGGCAAACAAACGGGCGTTAATGGCGAAGTGTTGCAGCAATAAACCCGTATGGCGAGTGTCTTCAGCCGCAATTAAATCAACAGCTTGCAATACTTCGAGCGCTCGTTGGGTAATATCAGCCAAATTTCCGATAGGAGTAGGTACAATAAAGAGTTGGCCTTGAGAATTATCCGCCGATTCGTGTTGTTTCATTGTTTCGTCCGTATTGCCGATTTAATATTGAGCATTGCGTAAAAAATATTACTGGATACAGAATGGTACCCTCAACATTTTCTCGTATGAAAGCCGCGCGCTGTCTGCCGGTACTCCTGGCAGCGCTGCTGTTTGCAGGCTGTGGCACCCAGGCCCCCGATCAGAGTGCAGCCCAACTTCAGGGCGCGACGCAGGCTGACTCCGGCTTTTATCTGCAGCAGATGCAGCAAAGCTCGAATGATAGCAAGACCAACTGGCAATTACTCGCCATTCGTTCATTACTGAAGGAAGGTAAGAGCCAGCAGGCGCTGGAGCTGTTCAATCAGCTTCCTCAGCAGTTGAACGCGGCTCAGCGTCAGGAACAGGCGCTGCTGGCGGTGGAACTGAAGCTGGCGCAGAAAGACTACGCCGGGGCTCAGGCGCTGCTGCAAAAGCTGAAGGCCGATGATTTCGACAATGCGCTGCAGGCGCGCTTCTGGCAGGACACCATCAGCGCCGAGCAGGGTAAACCATCCCTGACGCTGCTGCGCGCCCTGATTGCCCAGGCGCCGCTGTTGACCACTCAGCCGGAAAGACAGCAAAACATCGATGCCACCTGGCAGGCGCTTTCCTCCATGACCAAGGAGCAGGCCAACGCGCTGGTGATCAACGCCGATGAAAACGTACTGCAAGGCTGGCTTGATTTGCAGCGCGTCTGGTTCGATAACCGTAACGATCCCGATATGCTGAAAGCCGGTATTAAAGACTGGCAGACCCGCTATCCGCAGAACCCAGGCGCGAAAATGCTGCCGTCGCAGTTGGCGAACGTGCAGAACTTTAAGCCAGCGTCGGTCAACAAAATCGCCCTGCTGCTGCCGTTAAACGGCCAGGCATCAGTCTTTGGCCGTACCATTCAACAGGGCTTTGAAGCGGCGAAAAACGGCACCATGCCGGTGAGCGGCAGCGCGGTACCTGAACAGGTCGCGCAGGCTGCGACCACTGCCGTAGTGAGCCCGTCTCAGGCAGAAGTGACCGATCTGACCACGCCACAAAATCAGGCACCCGTTCAGGCTCCAGAAGCTGCGCCGGTTCAGGCCGCACAGACCAGTAGTGCAACCGTACCAGCAACTCAGGCACCAGCGGCCGATGCAGCTCCAGCTCAAACACCAGCGGTGCAGCCCGTTGCTAACGTGGCAGCAAACCCATCAGCAGAGCTGAAAATCTACGACACCTCTTCCCAGCCGCTGAACCAGATCCTGGCGCAGGCGCAGCAGGATGGCGTCAGCCTGGTGGTTGGCCCGCTGCTGAAAAACAACGTTGAAGAGCTGATGAAGAGCAACACCACGCTTAACGTGCTGGCGCTGAACCAGCCGGAAGCGGTGAGCAACCGCGCGAACATCTGCTACTTCGCGCTGTCGCCGGAAGATGAAGCCCGCGATGCGGCGCGTCATATTCACGATCAGGGTAAACAGTCTCCGCTGCTGCTGGTACCGCGCAACGCCCTCGGCGAACGCGTCACTCAGGCCTTCGCCGACGAGTGGCACAAAATCGGCGGCGGTACGGTCTTACAGCAGAAGTTTGGTTCACTGTCCGAGCTGAAAGGCGGCGTGAACGGTGGTTCCGGTATCTCGCTGTCCGGTACGCCGGTTATCTCCGCGCAGTCTCAGCCGCAGGGTGTCACTATCGGTAACCTGACCATTCCAGCCGCACCGACCGACGCGCAAATCACCGGCAGCAGCAAGGTAGACGCGGCCTATATTCTGGCAACCCCGGAAGAGATCGCCTTCATCAAACCGATGATTGTGATGCGCAACGGCAGCCAGAGCGGCTCTATGCTGTACGCTAGCTCCCGCAGCGCACAAGGCACCGCTGGCCCAGATTTCCGTCTGGAAATGGAAGGCCTGCAGTACAGCGAAATCCCAATGCTTGCTGGCAGCAACCCGGCGCTGATGCAGCAGGCGCTGCGTGCGGTAAACAATGACTATTCACTGGCTCGTCTCTATGCCATGGGTGCGGATGCCAGGGCGCTGGCGAATCACTTTGCGCAGATGCGCGGCGTGCCTGGCTTCGAGCTGAACGGTAACACCGGCGATCTGAGCGCTACACCAGACTGCGTGATTAACAGGAAGTTATCATGGCTCAAATACCAGCAAGGGCAGATAGTCCCCGCCAGTTAACGACAAAACAGGTTGGCGACGCCGCGGAACAGCGCGCGCGTCGCTGGCTTGAAGGCCAGGGACTCGGCTTTATCGCCGCCAACGTGCGTGAGCGTAGCGGCGAGATTGATTTGATTATGCGAGAAGGAACGGTCACGGTTTTCGTGGAAGTTCGTTACCGCGCCTCGGGCGCATTCGGCGGTGCCGCCGCCAGTGTGACCCGGAGCAAACAAAACAAACTGTTACAGACTGCCCGCTTGTGGCTTGCCCGCCATAATGGGAGTTTTGATACTGTGGATTGCCGTTTCGATGTGATAGCCTTCACGGGCAATGAAATCGAATGGTTTTCAAACGCTTTTAGCTCATAGAATGTAAAGGGATATCGTGCTCGAAAGAATCAAAGTGTGCTTCACCGAAAGCATTCAAACCCAAATCGCCGCGGCAGAAGCGCTCCCGGACGCCATCTCCCGAGCTGCGATGACCCTGGTACAGTCGCTGTTGAATGGCAACAAAATTCTCTGTTGTGGTAACGGTTCATCCGCCGCCAACGCACAGCATTTTGCTGCCTGCATGATTAATCGTTATGAAACAGAGCGTCCCGGTTTACCTGCGATTGCACTTAATTCCGATAATGTGGTCTTAACGGCAATAGCGAACGATCGCCTGCATGATGAAATCTATGCCAAGCAGGTGCGCGCGCTGGGCCACGCCGGTGATGTTCTGCTGGCTATTTCAACCCGTGGTAACAGCCGAGATATCGTGAAAGCGGTGGAAGCGGCTGTCACGCGTGACATGACCATCGTCGCCCTGACCGGCTATGACGGCGGCGAACTGGCGGGCCTGCTTGGGCAACAGGATGTGGAGATCCGCATTCCGTCGCACCGCAGTGCGCGTATCCAGGAGATGCACATGCTCACGGTAAACTGTCTGTGTGATTTGATTGATAACACCCTTTTCCCACACCAGGACGACTAAGGAGAACAAATGAAGGTGATTTCGACCCTCGCGGTCCTTATTTCCGCACTGCTGCTCCAGGGATGCATTGCAGCCGCCGTTGTCGGCACGGCTGCAGTCGGTACCAAAGCCGCAACTGACCCACGTACGGTAGGCACTCAAGTGGATGACGGTACGCTGGAAGTTCGTGTGAACAATGCCCTGTCTAAAGATGCACAAATTAAGAAAGAAGCGCGTATTAACGTGACCGCCTACCAGGGCAAAGTCCTGTTGACCGGTCAGGCACCGGATCTAAGCCTGGCTACCCGCGCGAAACAGATAGCCGTGGGCGTTGATGGCGCAACAGAAGTGTTCAACGAAGTGCGCCAGGGGCAGCCAATTAGCCTCGGGACATCGTCTTCCGATACCTGGATTACCACCAAAGTCCGCTCCCAGCTGCTGGCGAGCGACCAGGTCAAATCCTCCAACGTGAAGGTCACCACCGAGAACGGTGAAGTGTTCCTGATGGGTCTGGTCACCGACCGTGAAGGTAAAGCGGCGGCCGATATCGCCAGTCGCGTTAGCGGCGTTAAACGCGTAACGACCGCGTTCACCTATATCCAGTAAGTCCTTACTATCCGCCCGGCAGGCTCACTGCCGGGCTATTTCCCTGAGCTTACGCGACGATAACACCTTAACCGGCGCCGTGTCGGGGTGTCTGGCTTCTCTCAACATGGCTTTCGCCACATCATGTGATTCAATCGCCTTCCAGTTTCCCGGCAGCAGGCTAAACAACGGTGCCAGCAGGCGTTCGTTCAGGCGCGGCGTACCGCGTTGACCGAGCAGCATTGAAGGCCGCGCCATAACCAGACGCGGCCAGCCCTGGTCTATCAGCGCCGCTTCCATTTCTCCTTTCACACGATTGTAGAAAAAAGGTGAGCGGGCATTGGCACCCATTGCGCTGACCACCAGCAACTGCTGAGCGCCTAAGCGCAGGCCGGTTCGGGCAGTTTCCAGCACCAGATCGTAGTCGACGTGGCTGAAAGCAGCTTTAGAGCCTGCGTCGCGTATCGTGGTGCCGAGGCAGCAGAAAACGGTATCGACAGGCGATGTGACCTTCGCCAGCGCAGCGCTGAGATCGGGGTCGTGCGGGTTGGCGATACCGAAGGCATGCTCCAGCGGATGGCGGGTAGGCGCAACGATCGATTCAACCTGCGACTCCCGGCGAAGTAAGTTAAGTAAGTGCCCACCAACAAGGCCGGTGGCACCGGTAATGAGGACGTGGTGCATGGAGAAGCTCCGTGTATTTCCCGGCGTCGCAAAGGTACAAACCGGAAACATAGGTAACACTTTAGACCGGATACATGGGTAACAGTTATAACTGGCATAGAAGAGGAGACTCGCTATGCCCTGGACTGAGACCCGACCTATGCAACGCCTTGATTTTATCCGTGCCAGCCAGACTGGCACGATGTCTTTCTCCGCGCTCTGCCGCCTCTTCGGCATCAGCCGTAAAACGGGCTATAAATGGCTCGGGCGTTTTGAGCCCTCAGAGCCTGCGACGCTTTTTGACCGCTCACGCGCACCACACTCACATTCCCGCACCATCCCGCCAGATATTGCTGCCCATCTGATGGCGTTACGACAAAAACACCCTGACTGGGGGCCGAAAAAGCTGCGGATGTGGCTCCTTAATCATCAGGTCGACTTCCCGGTCCCGGCTGCCAGCACCATCGGTGACATCCTCAAACGCCAGGGGCTGGTTCCGGACAGAAAACGCAAACACAGAACCCCCGGTAATCGTCAGCCGCTGACCACGGTCCAGGATATTAACCAGGTCTGGAGTGCTGATTTTAAAGGGAAGTTCAGACTGCTGAGCCGGGAGTACTGCCATCCGTTTACGCTAACGGATAACCACAGTCGTTACCTTCTGAGCTGCCGGGGTAACCATCACGAGAACACCGTGTTCGCCCGGCAGTGCCTCACTGATGCCTTCCTTGAATATGGTCTGCCGGATGTACTGCGAACCGATAACGGGCAGCCCTTTGCAGGTGTCGGGGTAGCGGGTCTCAGCCGTCTGTCAGTCTGGCTTATCAAGCTGGGCGTCAGACCCGAGCGCATCAGGAAGGGACATCCGGAAGAAAATGGTCGTCATGAACGCATGCACCGCTCGCTGAAAAGTGCGCTGAAGCACGGGAATATCTTCAGAACGCAGGAGGAGCAACAGGCCTGGTTCAGTCATTACAGAGAAGAGTTTAACCAGGAGCGTCCGCATGAGGCACTGGGAGGAAGTACGCCGGGCCAGGTATGGCGGCCTTCATCGCGTCGCTGGGATGGAAAGGTCCCTGAATATGAGTGGCCTGAGGGGGCACGGCTGTACAGGGTGATGTCGAAAGGAGTAATACACATCGGTAAGGAAGTGTTCCTGAGCGAGGCGCTGCTGGGAGAATACATCATGCTGGAAGAAAAAGATGATGGCGTTGAGGCCATCATCTTTAACGGAATAACGCTTGCTTACTATGACCGGAAAAGCCGTAGTATTATCCGGATAGACTAGGAAAGTGTTACCTATGTTCCCGGTCTGAAGTGTTACCTATGTATCCGGTCGTACAAAAGCTCGGCCGGGCTACCTTATCGGCTGCATCGGTGACGATTACAACCATATCAATTTATAGACCGCCGGAATGATAAACAGCGACAGCAGCGGCGCGGTGATCATGCCACCAATCATCGGCGCGGCAATGCGGCTCATCACTTCGGAACCGGCCCCGGTTCCCCCATAGTATGGGCAATAGCCCGGCAATAATCACGGCCACCGTCATCGCTTTTGGCCGCACGCGCAGCACCGCCCCGTGATACAGCGCTTCATCCAGCGCCTGCGGGCTAAAGGTATCGGCGTTTTGCAGTCGCGGCTCGGCTTCAATGGCGTGACGAAGATACATCAGCATCACCACGCCAAACTCGGCCGCCACCCCCGCCAGGGCGATAAACCCGGTTCCCGTCGCCACCGACATATGGAACCCCTGCCAGTAGAGGAACCAAATACCGCCCACCAGCGCAAACGGCAGGCTCATCAGGATCAGCAGTGCTTCATCCGCCCGACGGAAGGCCAGATAGAGCAGGATGAAGATAATCATCACCGTCATCGGCACCATCAGCTTGAGCTTCTTATTGGCATGCTCCAGCAGCTCAAACTGCCCGGAAAACGCCACGCTGGTGCCCGGCTTCAGCGTCACGCTGCGGCTAATCGCCGTTTGCAGGTCATGCACGACGGAGACCATATCGCGGTCGCGGGCGTCGATGTAAATCCAGCTCGCCGGGCGTGCATTCTCGGTTTTCAGCATCGTCGGGCCGGAAACCACCTTCACCTCCGCCACGTCGCCAAGGGTGATTTGCTGCTTCGCGGGCGTGAGAATCGGTAACTGGCGCAGCGCCGTCGGGCCATCGCGGAAGCCCTGCGGATAGCGAATATTAATAGGGTAGCGCGCCACGCCCTCTACCGTTTCGCCCACCGTCGCCCCACCGATAGCCGACGAGACAAACAGCTGCACATCGCCCACCGTCATGCCATAACGCGCGGCTTTCTCCCGGTTGATATCAACGTCAATATAGCGCCCACCTTCCAGCCGTTCTGCCAGTGCGGAGACCACACCCGGCACGGTTTTGGCCACCGTTTCAATATGCTGGGCGGCTTCATCGATATCTGCCAGCGACGTGCCGGAGACCTTAATACCAATCGGGCTCTTAATCCCGGTGGAGAGCATATCAATACGGTTACGAATCGGCGGCACCCACAGGTTCGCCAGCCCCGGCAGCCGTACGGTGGCATCCAGCTCGTCGATAATTTTGTCGAGCGTCATTCCCGGCCGCCACTGATCCTGCGGCTTGAGCTGAATAGTGGTTTCAATCATCTCCAGCGGCGCGGAGTCGGTGGCGGTTTCCGCTTTCCCCGATTTCCCGAACACCGATGCCACTTCCGGCACCGTCTTAATCAGCTTATCGGTTTGCTGGAGCAGCATCGCCGCCTGCCCCGGCGAAATCCCCGGCAGCGTCGAAGGCATGTAAAGCAGGTCGCCTTCGTTAATTTTTGGCAGAAACTCACCGCCCACTTTGCTGAGCGGCCACACGACGGTGAAAATAGACAGCAGCGCCACCAGCAAGGTGAGCTTCGGCCATTTCAGTACCTTCAGCAGCAGCGGGTGGTAAATCGCAATCAGGAAGCGGTTCAACGGATTGCGCGATTCCGCCGGGATCTTACCTTTGATCCAAAAGCCCATCAGGATAGGGATCACCACGACAGCCAGCGCCGCCGCCCCGGCCATGGCGTAGGTTTTGGTAAACGCCAGCGGGCCAAACAGACGCCCTTCCTGCCCTTCAAGGGTGAAGATCGGGATAAACGACAGCGTGATAATCAGCAGGCTGATAAACAGCGCAGGCCCCACTTCTACCGCCGCATCGGTTATCTCTTTCCAGCGGGTGGCGTTGCCCATCGGTTCATCCGGATGCGCATCCTGCCAGTGCTCGAGCCGCTTGTGGGCGTTTTCGATCATCACGATCGCTGCGTCCACCATCGCACCGACGGCAATCGCTATCCCGCCCAGCGGACATGATTGTTGGCGTTCAGCCCCTGGAAATGCATGACGATAAAAGCAATGCACAGCCCCAGCGGCAGCGAGACAATCGCCACCAGCGCCGAGCGGACGTGCCAGAGGAACAGCGCGCAGACCACCGCCACCACGATAAACTCTTCATCAACTTGGAGCGCAGGTTGTCGATGGCCCGGTCAATCAGCTGGCTGCGGTCATAAGTGGTTACCACCTCAACCCCTTCCGGCAGGCTTTTTTGCAGCGAGGCGAGCTTCTCTTTCACCACCGAAATCACTTCTCGGGCGTTCTTACCCGAGCGCAACAACACCACGCCGCCGGCTACTTCACCCCTCGCCGTTCAGTTCAGCAATACCACGGCGCATTTCCGGGCCAACCTGCACCCGCGCTACGTCCTTGAGGTAGACCGGCACGCCGTTCGCTTCGGCTTTCAGAACGATATGGTTAAAGTCCTTCAGGCTTTTGAGATAACCGGTGGCCCGCACCATATATTCCGCTTCCGCCATCTCCACCGATGAACCGCCCGCCTCCTGATTAGAGGTGGTCAGCGCCTGCTTCACGTCGCTAAGACTGATGCCGTACTGGGTGAGCTTCATCGGGTCGACCTGCACCTGATACTGCTTCACCACGCCGCCGACGGAAGCCACTTCCGCCACGTTAGGGATGGTTTTCAGCTCATATTTCAGGAACCAGTCCTGCAGCGAACGCAGTTCGGCAAGGTCATGCTTGCCGCTTTTGTCTACCAGCGCGTATTCAAAGATCCAGCCCACGCCGGTAGCATCCGGGCCAATCTCCGAACTGACGCCCTGCGGCAGTTTGCCCTGCACCTGATTGAGGTACTCCAGCACGCGCGAGCGCGCCCAGTAGAGGTCGGTGCCGTCCTCAAAAATCACGTACACGTAGGAGTCGCCAAACTGCGAGAAGCCGCGCACCGTTTTCGCGCCCGGCACCGACAGCATGGTGGTGGTGAGCGGGTAGGTCACCTGATTCTCGACAATCTGCGGCGCCTGCCCCGGGTAGCTGGTTTTGACAAATCACCTGCACGTCAGA
>JARGCU010000063.1:0-2500 GCA_029227775.1 Morpho helenor
ACAATATGGTTATTGAGATTGAGATAACGGAAAATCAAACTGTTCTTTTTGTTTAGTCTGCAGTCGTCGTGAGCGTGTTCGTGTAATGGAAAAATTACTTCCTCCTAGATACACTTATGGTATGATGTTTCTATCATCGCGTGTGCGTGATAGATAATCTACACTTGTGCGTAAAAACAAACAAACATCGCAGCGGGACGTCCGTTCGCGTATAGAATGCGCGTATAGAAGCGATCAGGAGGATCGTCCTCGGACGAATCCACCTGGCGTAGGGCTGAGTCTCAACAGATCGCAGCACGACGCTGCTCTACCGAGCACAACACCCCGCCAGGAACGTAAGTCGTCTACCAGACTATTCCGAGTCCCCGACATCGAACAGAGTCAAATTCGAAACTTACGACGCCATGGTGCACGTTAAGACCGCCTCGCACCGGATCGATCGCGTCCCAATAGGGCTCGACGTCGCACCTTACGCGAGATAAAGCGCGACTAGTAAAGTCACATTGTTTGTAGCCTCCCGACTCTCGGGCTCCACAGTGAGCATATCCTTGCCGGATTCGGCTAGGCTGGCTTCGGCCTTAGAGGCGTTCAGGCATAATCCCGCGGATGGTAGCTTCGCACCACCGGCCGCTCGGCCGAGTGCATGAACCAAATGTCCGAAACTGCGGTTCCTCTCGTACTGAGCAGTATTACTATCGCAACGACAAGCCATCAGTAGGGTAAAACTAACCCTGTCTCACGACGGTCTAAACCCAGCTCACGTTCCCTTTTGATGGGTGAACAATCCAACGCTTGGCGAATTTTGCTTTCGCAATGATAGGAAGAGCCGACATCGAAGGATCAAAAAGCAACGTCGCTATGAACGCTTGGCCGCCACAAGCCAGTTAATCCCTGTGGTAACTTTTCTGGCACCTCTTGCTAAAAACTCTTTATACTAAAGGATCGATAGGCCGTGCTTTCGCAGTCCTCTGCGTACTGAACATCTGGATCAAGCCAGCTTTTGCCCTTTGCTCCACGCGAGGTTTCTGTCCTCGCTGAGCTGGCCTTAGGACACCTGCGTTATTCTTTGACAGATGTACCGCCCCAGTCAAACTCCCAGCCTGCGGTTCCTTCGAACCGGATCACGCGGGAGTTGTGAGGCGACGAGCGTCGCCGCCCCCCAACGCCGCCACTCTGCCACGCTTGGAACGAAACACCGTACGCCCGCCGATATAATCGACCGCGCACCCGCTTCCGCCAACCGAGTAAGTAATGAAACAATGAAAGTAGTGGTTTTTCAGCGACGACCGCGACGATTCTCCCACTTTATGCTACACCTCTCATGTCTCCTTACAATGCCAGACTAGAGTCAAGCTCAACAGGGTCTTCTTCCCCGCTGATTCTCCCAAGCCCGTTCCCTTGGCTGTGGTTTCGCTAGATAGTAGATAGGGACAGCGGGAATCTCGTTAATCCATTCATGCGCGTCACTAATTAGATGAACGAGGCATTTGGCTACCTTAAGAGAGTCATAGTTACTCCCGCCGTTTACCCCGCGCTTGCTTGAATCTCTTCACGTTGACATTCAGAGCACTGGGCAGAAATCACATTGCGTCAACACCCGCGAGGGCCATCGCAATGCTTTGTTTTAATTAGACAAGTCGGATTCCCCTTGTCCGTGCAGTTCTGAGCTGACCGTTGAACGGCGGTCGTACAGAACCGCGCCGATCGCGCACGAGACGAAACCGACGCGGCCTTACGGCTAGGAAGATCCGCGGAAGGCCGGAACGCGGGTCCGGATTCCGCCCGCGCGCCCCGAGAGACACGCGAGCATCGACCAGGCCCGGCACCGGCCGCATCCGCTTCCCGTCCAAACCCGACACGCCCCGGTCCTCCAGAGCCAATCCTTATTCCGGAAGTTACGGATCCAATTTGCCGACTTCCCTTACCCTACATTATTCTATCGACTAGAGGCCTCTTCACCTTGGAGACCTGCTGCGGATAAGGGTACGAACCGGCGCGACATCTCCACGTACATCCCTCACCTGAATTTTCAAGGTCCGCAGAGAGTCATCCGGACACCGCCGCAAATGCGGTGCTCTTCGCGTTCCGAACCATATCTCCCTTCTATAGGATTCCATGGAACTCGAACGCTCAGGCAGAAAAGAAAACTCTTCCCGGACCCCTCGGCGGCGTCTTCAGGCCACTTTGGGTTGCCCCGTCGAACACTCGCTTTGAAACGAGGGGAACGATTGTTGAAACGGTTCCGCTGCCGGGTTCCGGAATAGGAACCGGATTCCCTTTCGCTCTCAAAGGGCGTTTGTTGATGAGTTTCATCATAACAACGAAATCAAAAACACGCCACATCGACATAAGATCTCTCCTTGAGCTTAGGATCGACTGACTCGCGAGCAACTACTGTTCACGCGAAACCCTTCTCCACGTCAGTCCTCCAGGGCCTCGCTGGGAGTATTTGCTACTACCACCAAGATCTGCACCGACGGAGGCTCCAAGCGGGCTCACG
>JARGCU010000063.1:7500-10000 GCA_029227775.1 Morpho helenor
ATATTATACGATATTCGCGAGCGGGACGGAAACGTACACATTTATATTTTATATGCGTTCATTGCGCGGCGAGACCGATTATCCACAAATAGAGAACCGAACGGTGTGATTCGGAGATTCTAATATGGGATAACACGGAGGCGCGCGCGCGCTTTCACGCATACACCACTCGTGAATTAATCACTCTCTCTAAACGACCGTTAATGTAACGTTGAAAGCATTCAACATGAATTACGAACTAACGCATTTTCAACGTATAATACTTCAGCGGAATAACAAATTATGATGTTAATAATCCGAAGACAATACGCTGACACGCGAGTCCGTCGGTCGGCACAGTGTTTTGTTTTTCGTCAGGGCGGGAGTGCTTTGACAACGACGTGGGACGGGCGTTTCGTATTGTGTTTCGTCGCGCTCTAATATAAAATTAAAAAAAACACAACATAAACAACAACATTAACACAAACCCACATAACGTCGTCGTTCGTCACCGTCGCCGCATACGATCGCTTCGTCAGTAGCGACCCACCCATGCGACTGCGCGGCGGCCGACGTGACATTCGGTCATATACATATATGCGTGTGTGTGTGTACACACACACACACACACACACACACACACACACACACACACACACACACACTCTCTAACCTGACCTGACCTGACCTGACCTGACCTGACCTGACCTTGACCTTGACCTACCCAATGTTGCCTACTATGCATGCATGCATGCAGGCATGCATGCATTATTATTATTGTTTGTCCATATATCCCTATGTAAAACGCATAAAACTTTAAAACTACGCAACAGGTTTTATTTAATAGATAGAGTTATTCCAGAGGAAGGTTTGTACTTATAATAACATTCAATACGGAGTAGAGATAGATATATTGTAATTTTTGAGGTTACTGTAAATAATTATTTTTTTTTTTTTTTTTTTTTTTTTTCGCTTACATTGCAAACGCAGGCTAAATAAACCCTACGAGATTTATCAAAATGATGTACTAAGTATTTGTACACCTTGAAAAGGTCTACAGAAATATCCGCGATGGTATATGTCCATCTCTTATGGATAGCTCACGGTAGCATTTTTTTTTTAGGATAGGTTAGGTTAGGTTAGGTTAGGTTAGGTTAGGTTAGGTTAGGTTAGGTTAGGTTAGGTTAGGTTAGGTTAGGTTAGGTTAGGTAGGTTAGGTTAGGTTAGGTTAGGTTAGTGTGTGTGTGTGTGTGTGTGTGTGTGTGTGTGTGTGTCTAACCTAACCTAACCTAACCTAACCTAACCTAACCTAACCTAACCTAACCTAACCTAACCTAACCTAACCTAACCTAACCTAACCTAACCTAACCTAACCTAACCTAACCTAACCTAACCTGACCTGACCTTGACCTGAACTTGACCTTGATCTTGACCTTGACCTACCCAATGTTGCCTACTATGCATGCATGCAGGCATGCATGCATTATTATTATTGTTTGTCCATATATCCCTATGTAAAACAGCATGTAATTTAAGTGAACATTTTCATTGAGATATTACATTGAGATTTAAAATGCCGTGAGCACTTCGAATCTTTTAAGAGTTTGTTTTGAAGACATTCTGTAATTAATTGTAAAAATAAAACACATAGGGAAAATGTAAAAGTGAATAAGTAAACTTACACTGACTGACATTGGATATACATATATATTTTATACCCGTGCGAAGCAGGAGCAGGCCGCTAGTACTAGATTAGGCGGACTAACTGTACCCTGTAGTGAAGGCCTGTAGTTAAGGCGGTTCTCAGACTTCGGTGTATTATCGTTGTATTAACCCATTTTTTTTTTTTTTTTTTTTCTCCCCATTCGTTGCGTTAGCGTTTTGAATAGATATCGGATTGGAAAAGCTTATGGCCATTTCGATGCTCTGTCGATGATCGTCGGTAAGTGGCGGTAGCCTTCCGTAATAGCAAGCACGAGTGAGCGGCTTGTGATCTGCGTAGATTATTAATCTTCCTCCTTTTCAAACATACGACGAAAATGTGCACGCAGGTGCTATATTTTTGTTGAGCTACAGCAAAAGCTTAACATTTTTTGTAAAAAATCCAAGTGGCCCCCAGCGCCGGCTTGAAATTTTTTGTTGCGGGACTCCTCCTTTCTACGTCTTGCTTTCATTGTTGGAAACTTCGTTTCGCTTCTTCTGTCCGTTGAATTTTTTTTCTTCTTGTCATAAATTTTTGAAATTGTGAAGATATGTATTGATTGAGCTCCATTTGATGGTGCGCTGCGTAGGTGATGCCTCACCTATGAAAGTTTATCATTCCCATAAAATGTCGTAATAATCTTGAATTGTTTGAGGTAATGGGTATTATTACGTCAGAGTTTGAATTCTCTCTTCAAGTAATTAATTTAATTTAAATTAATTTATGTATATTTCAACATTCACAACATATAATGTTCAAACAGATGCCTTCAATGTATAACAAGCCCGTGCGTGTATAACGCTCATAACGAACGACAAC